>PVJC01054821.1:0-10392 GCA_004026665.1 Murina feae | reverse complement strand
AGTAGAAGCTCTGGTGGTAAGCAGTGAGGGGTCCGGGGGGAAGGAGAGGTGAGGGAAGGGTGGGGAAAAAAGAGATATATGTACTAATCTTTGTAATACTTTATGTAATAAAAATATATTTTAAAAAAAAGAAGTGAGGGGTCCTGCAAGAGCCCCAGATTGCGAGAGGGATGTCTGACTGCCAGCTATCCCCTGAGGGGTCCCGGACTACAAGAGGTCACAAGCTGGGCTGAGGGACCCCCTCGCCTCCTGCCTCCAGTGCACGAATTCCGTGCATCATGCCTCTAGTTAAATACACTGAGTGGCCAGATTATTATGACCACCTGATGTTTGTAAGCAAATTAGCTATAATTTCATGCTGAAGTTGCTAGAGGGCCAGACCATTATAAATAGGAAAGCAGGTTGTTTACCACAACAGAAATGATAAGGGTAAACGACGCAATTTAATAACCTTTGAACGTGAGTGGCCAGATTATTATGACCACCCCATCAGTACTTTGTTGGGCCACTTTTTGCCTTCAATACTGCGGCAATTTTTCTTGGCATTGACTCCACAAGATGTTTGAAAGGGGATGCGAGGAATCTGACACCATGCCTCATGAATAGCACTGTCCAGTTCTGTGAGATTTGATGGTTGTGGAACCAGCTGCCTGATGGCTCTTTTAACTTGGTCCCACAAATGCTCAATTGGATTGTGGGGGCCACCTAAGCAAGGTAAAGTCTCCCTCATGTTCTTGAAACCACTCCTGCACAATACAAGCACTGTGGCATGGCGCATTGTCTTGTTGGAAGAAGTATCTCCATTGGGTTATGACATCAACATGATAGGATGAACTAGATCAGCAATGATAACTTAGGTATGTTGTGCTATTCAGACGTTGTTCCACACCAATTAAAGGGCACAAATCATGCCAGGAAAACATGCGCCAAATCATAACACTGCCCCCACCAGCTTGAAAGGTTGTACTCATGCATGTGGGGTGCATGTTTTCATGCTGTTTCTGCCAAATTCTCACTCTGCCATCTGCATGATGCAATTGGAAACATGATTCATCGGAACAAATGACTTTTTCCCAATGCTCGACTGTCCAATCCTTTTGTTCCTGTGCTAATTGGAGACATTTTATCTTGGTAATTGCAAATAGCAAAGGTGTTCGAACAGGCCTTTGGCTTCCATATCCCATATGATGCAGTGTACAGCTAATTTGCCTTCAATCATCAGGTGGTCATAGTAATATGGCCACTCACATTCAAATATATCCCACATTCAAAGGCTGTTAAATCACGTTGTTTACCCATACCTTCAGAAAAAAATCACTTCTGTTATAGTAAACAACCTGCTTCCCTATTTATAATGGTCTGGCCCTCTAGCAACTTCAGCGTGAAATTATAGCTCATTTGCCTACAAACATCAGATGGTCATAATGTGGCCACTCAGTGTATAAAAAGCTTTCTTTTCAGTCACTACAAACAATGCTTAAAATGGTCATAATAGATGTCTGGAATGTGGACTTAGAAATTTATGAACAGCTTTATTTTTCTAATTTAGGAAAGCTCTGAAATAATTTCTTTTTAACCTGCTTTGCACATAATTAGATATTCATCATATGTCATTTGATTATAATTGCCAAAAAGAGTTGGCAAAGAGTTTCATTTCCTTTGTTGATCTTAAAGCAGTGTCATTTTGAGTGACTTGATGCATAAAGATTTTGATCTTCTTTTCTCCACATTTTTGCCTCTGTTCTTTCTCATTTGTGATGTCATTTTTGAAACTTAATGGGATGACACCTTCTTGTTGAGTTACCTATTTAAAATAATAAAGAGTTGTCATTTCATAGTGGTCTTTGTCAGGCAGATCAAACTTAACATATAAGGACAGGGTTTAGCAGTTTTGGATATTCCTTTTTAGACATCAGGCAGCTTCAGAATGTTGCTATAGCAACAGATGTTGATATACATCAGGGGTGGAGACCATTTAGTTTCCCAAAATCCTTTGGCCTGTCCCTGCCAAGGCATTAGAGGTGAGTTAATTAAATTTTTGACCAAATATAGCAGACTAATTTTTTAAGTTGATAATTTTGTGTGGCCCTGGAATGATGCTATAAATATCCCAATGGCCGTTGGCAGAGAAAAGGTTGCCCACCCCTGCTGTACATGCTGCCTCATTGTTATCTCTTTATATGTATGCTGCCTTTTTCTTTTTTTGTCAAAACCATGATCATCTGATTTCATGTATTCGGTTTAAAAGGGCTTTAAAGACTCCTAATGACATTAATGTTAGTGAATCACATATATTTATGGGTAACTTGTTATGTGTCAGGCCCTGTTCAAGGGATTAAAGATACAATGAGGAATAAGATCAAGAGGGAACAAAGTTTAAGGCTTCTAAGGGTCAGGAATTAGGGTGAAACACTTCTTAAACTATAATAAACATTATTTTCTTCCTCTTAAAAAAAAAAAAAGACTGAGAATCTTGCCATTTAGAAGATTTAAGTCTCATAAAAGAGTCAGACAATCAGAAAACAATATAAATGCCATAGCTTTTTAATCCAAATTCTGTTAAGAAACTGAGTTTTAGAAAAGATTTAAGTAACTTATCAAAGATTACATAACTGATTAGTGGCAGAGCCAGGCCTAAAGCTCAAATACATATTTACTAACTTAAAAAATTTTTTTAATTAAAAAATTTTAACTTTTAGAAGTGACTCATTAACATAAATTAAATCTTCCTCTTCCTCACTTCTCAGATAAACAACAGCCAATAGTTGTTGTTTTTTTTAAAATACGTTTTTACTGATTTCAGAAAGGAAGAAAGAAGGAGAGAGAAATATCAGTGATGAGAGAAAATCATTGATCGGCTGCTTTCTGCACATCCCTTACTGGTGATCGAACCTACAACTTAGGCATGTGCCCTGACTGGGAATTGAACCTTGATCTCCTGGTTCATAGATCTAGACTCAGGCACTGAGCCACATTGACTGGGCTATAGCCAATACTTTAAATTTTTTCCAAGTAGTTACCATTTTTTAAATTTTAACTTTTGGTTTTGTTTTATTTTGCCAGCTTTAGACATTATCTGATGTCTTTTTACTGAAGGATGAGGAATTAATTGGTTCCCTTACACTATCTCCCACCTCACCTCCATTTCTTCACGTGCTTTTTTTTTTTTTTTTTAATATATTTTATTGATTTTTTACAGAGAGGAAGGGAGAGGGATAGAGAGTTAGAAACATCGATGAGAAGGAAACATCGATCAGCTGCCTCCTGCACACCTCCAACTGGGGATGTGCCGCAACCCAGGTACATGCCCTTGACTGGAATCGAACCTGGGACCCTTGAGTCCACAGGCCGACGCTCTATCCACTGAGCCAAACCAGTCAGGGCTTCTTCACGTGCTTTTATGTTGATGTTTGAAATCATTCACACAGTTCTTGGTTGCTGTTTCAAGGTCTTTAAATGTTACTAGGTAGAGTTTTTCTTTCACAGTGCCCCAGAGCAGATTATCACATGCTAATTCTGGGTTTTAAGGAGGCCACACAGTATCAGATCCATGTCCAGTCCATCAACCACTGAATCTGTCTGGAGGATATTCTCTTAATGGAAAAGTATAACGTACTGGGCCATCTCCTTGTTGCCTTAAATAGTAGTCAGCAAACCATATCAGAAACATGAAACAAGGAAGCAATCATCATGGAATCACTTTTTGAATATATTTATTACTCCAGAAAGAAAACACATACTCATTCGTACCACTCCTCATTTTTTTCCCAAGCACCACCGTCACCACCACCACCCCAGCCATAGGCAATCAATACATGATCTCTAATGATTGGCCTCTTTCACTTAGCATGATGTTTTCTTTCATTCTTTTTTTAATTTGTTTTATTCCTTGAAATACTACAAAGAGTAATACATATGTCTCTTCTTTTTTTCCCCTTGACCCCCCCACCTCCCCCACCCCAGTGTCTTGTGTCCATTGGTTATGCTTATATGCATGCATAAAAGTCCTTTGGTTGATCTCCACCGCCCCCCCTTTCTGCTGTAGTTTGACAGTCTGTTCGATGCTGCTCTGCTTCTGTATCTGTTTTTGTTCAGCAGTTTATAATGGTCTTTATTATCCATAAATGAGTGAGATTATGTGGTGTTTTTCGTTCATTGACTGGCTTATTTCACTTAGCATAATGCTCTCCAGTTCCATCCATGCTGTTGCAAATGGTAAGAATTCCTTCTTTTTTACAGCAGCATAGTATTCCATTGTGTAGATGTACCACAGTTTTCTAATCCATTCATCTGTTATTGGGCACTTAGGCTATTTCCAAATCTTAGCTATAGCATGATATTTTCAAGGTTCATCCATGTTGTAGCACGCATCAGTATTGATGGATACTTAAAATCTTAAAAGTGCCCTTTATTCAACATCTTTTAAATGCACTTTTCCAACATTAAGTACTTTCATGTGGTTCTTGCTCTATAATCAGTCACTTATCCTCTCATAAGGTCAGTACTTCAATGTTTCACTCATGACACAGATGTACTGCTGTAGGAGTTAACAACAGATCTATCCTTTTTCTTAGTAAGTACTTTTCATTTAGCTTTTCTGCTTTCAGGAGATAACCTACATCTAAACAGACCTACTTTCAAAGGATGTTAGACATAACTGTTATACTCCAGTGAGTTTTATGACATTTGCAATGACTCTATTTTATGCTTTCGTTCTTTTGTTTTATTATCTTCTTAGATATGATAATCACTTAAGGAGCTTTTATGTTTGTGAAGGTCTTTCAGTGTTAATTTACATGTTTCATGTAAATTCTTTGTTCTCACAGCCTTTTAAAATAGCACATATTTTCCAAATATATTAAAACATTTAGTAGCAGAGAAACTTATTCCAAATCATTAGACAGGTTGGTCAGAGAGGTAAGATCTTGAAGGAATGGATCACTTAAAAAATCAAATATTCCAAATAAGTGCTCTTAGTATGACCACACTAACTCCATTTAAACCTGAGCAGTTTTTCTTGATCTCTGTTGTTATACTTCTAAATATTTTAACTTGGGACATGTGGAAAAGTTTTCTTTGACATTATTGGCAGCTGAATCACCTGTCTGTAACACTTTTGAGTAAAAGCATTCTTCATTCTTAAGGACATTTATGGAATTGTATTTATTTATTTATTTACTTACTTACTTACTTATTTATTTATATGCACAATATCCATAGATTAAATTGTTATTTGAAGACTTACTTAGTGAAGTTTCTAATTATCCAAATTCTAATATGCATTGATTTTCTCTTGCAGAAGCTGAGTATCTATGGCGACCTGGAATTTGTAAATGAACAAAAACTAAACAGATATCCAGCTTCTTCTCTTGTGGTTGTTAGATCTCAAGTGGAAGATCATGAAGAAGCAGGGCCTCTACCCACAAAAGTGAATCTTGCTCATTCAGAAATTTAAGCTTTTTCTTTCTTTTTTTTTTAAGAAATAAAATAGCTATCTAAATATTCATTTCTCATAGGGCTTTTAAAAGTGGTTTCATTGGATACAGGGCTTAAAAATCACTATGAAATGAAAATAAATTTACCCAAATCTGAGAAGACTATATTTGCTGTAATTTTTTTCTAGTAATTTAAGAGATGGAGATTTGGGTTTGTATTATTATTTTAATATCTGTAGCTTCTTTATTATTTGCATTGTTTTTGTTTTCCCTTTTAGCCACATTCTATGAGGTGATCATTGTTTTTCCCCACCTCTCACCATGATACCATCTATCATTTTAGTGATTAAACTGAATATTCGGTAGGATATGATGCTTCTGCTCAGAAATGGCCCACAACCTGTAATTTGAAATTTAGCAGGAAATGCCCTTACACTACATTTTCAGTTGTATTGAACTGAAATCATTAAAATTTTATTTGAATAATTATGTGCCGAAATTTGAGTTAATATACTCCTGATTTTCTAGATCTTTCCTCTCACCCCTACCCAACCCAGACAAAAATTATGACATGTTCTATTAATACCTATTGCTATGGTAGTAGTACATATTGCTATACAATATGATGATTAGAAAACAAACTGAAGCAAAAACAGTGTGGTCAGAAGTGCTTTTTTTTAAAAAATCCTAACCTGAGGATATTTTTCCATTGATTTTTAGAGAGAGAGGAAGGGAGGTAGCAAGAGAGAGAGAGAGAAACATCAACATGAGGGAGACACATCAATTGGTTGCCTCCTGCCGCCCAACCCAAGCCAGGGATCAAGTCTGCAGCCAACATACATGCCCTTGATTCAGAATTGAAACCGAGACCCTTTGATCCAAGTGCTGATACTCAAACCACTGAGAAAACTTGCTAGAGTTAGAAGTGCGTTCTATGTTACTGCACAGGCTATAGATTTTTGTTGAGTAAGTCTTTCCCAAGAACTATTTTTCCCTATTAGTAAGCATATTCTATATAATAAAAGGCTAATGTGCAAATTGATCGAACGGTGGAACGACCAGTTGCTATGACACTCACTGACCGTCAGGGGGCAGATGCCCAAAGCAGGAGCTGGACTCATGGCTGGCGAGTACAGTGGTGGTGACAGGAGCCTCTCCCACCTCCACTGCAGTAGGACATACCCCCAAGGGCTCCTGGACTGCGAAAAGGCACAGGCTGGGCTGAGGGTCTCCCAAAAAAATTTGTGCGCTGGGCCTCTAGTCAAGTATAAGTTTAAAGATATTTTCAGAGAAAACTTTTCATTTTGACAGTAAGAATTAGACTAGATTTCATTTGGCAAAAGCTATCTTACCTAATAAAAGAGTAATATGCAAATTGACCATCACAACATGGCTTCCCCCATGTGGTCAAAGATGGCCAGCAAGGGAGGGTAGTTGGGAGGGACCCAGACCTGCAAGGGAGGGAAGTTGGGAGGGACCAAGCCAGCACAGGAGCAGTTAGGCATTGATCAGGCTTGCAGGGCAGTGCTCAGGGGAAATCGGCAGGCGAGAGGTTGGGAGCCAGCAGTCCTGGATTGTGAAAGGGATGTCCGACTGCCTGTTTAGGCCCAATCCCAAATTGGAAAGGGTGCAGGTTGGTCTGAGGGACACCACCACCACCCCCTACCCCCCGCTCAGTGCACGAATTTTGTGCCCCAGGCCTCTAGTTATTATAATTCCTTAATAATAATTCAGATTTTAAAGTAAGAGTGATATCAGGTAAGAGATAACAGAATCTTAACATCATTTGTGTTATTTTACCACTAGTGGCCCGGTGCACAAATTCGTGCACATTGAAAGGAAATTAATTAGAAATATTTTAATATCGCTATTCGCCCTTTATAATAGAAGTGTCAACCAAATTCATGACAATGACAGATGGAAACGCATGCAATTATCACTAGTGACAGCTTTATAGGTATTGTGGGTGCATGAGTCAACTTAGCCTTTTATAGATACAGAATAAATTTGCTTAATTAGACTTGCTTTCTGATGTAGCTAAACTTTTCAGCCCAGTGAAGCAACCTAACTTCTCTTTCAGGTAATTAACAGAAACAGCAGTAAATATCAACACGAAGCAGTTTATTATTATAGATCATGCAGGGAGAACAAAGGGTAAAATATTTAGCTGCAGCAGTGTTTGACTGTATTCTGAGCAGTGGGAAAACCTGAAGTCATTTTCAAGGTCCACCATTTCTTCTTTTCAGTTGGGTCAAGTTTCTAAGCTTTCTAACTCTCCACTTTCTGGCTAATGAAAAGAAAATAGAATTCCATTGAGTCTCCTATCTACCTACTCCAAGACTTCTGTGAGGATCAAATGAGATGAGGCATGGGAAAATGCTTCACAGACATTGCTTAAAGTGTAAAATGTTTCCACCTGGCTATAAAGCAAGTCATGTTCCTGGGCTGAAGAAACTGCAAGGAGGCTAGTCTCTAGGGAAAGGAAGCTGGGTGTTGCTACGTGATGTCAGTACCCGGACAGACACTTAGTGCATTAGCCTTTTATATGTATATCTAATCTAATAAAAGTAATATGCAAATTGACCATCACTCTGAGACATCCAAGCCACGCCCACCAGCCAGTCAGAGTGGCCGTGTGCAAATTAACCCAGCCAAGATGGTAGCCGGCAGTCGCGGAGCTAGAGTAAACAGCAGGCTTCCATTGCAACTGCCTACCTAGGCTGGCTGAGCCTCTGCTCATGGTTACAATGTTTCAATTATAGAAGCCATGGAGCTGAAACAAACAGGAGGCTTCCTTACCTGCCTAGGCCTCGGCTCAAAGCAACAGTGTTTCAATTATGGAAGATAAATAAACCCCAGAAACCTGATTCCAGCCAGCCTCGCTGGGACCTTGGGTCAGTGGGAGCTGTGGGCAGCCTGAAAGCCTGAAAATGGCCCTCAGCCCCTCACCCAGGCTGGCCAGGCACACCAGCAGGTGGACATCCCCTGAGGGGGTCCCAGACTGTAAGAGGGCACAGGTGGGGCTGAGGGACCCCCCAAGTGCACAAATTTTTGTGTACCAGGCCCCTAGTCCTGTCTAGTAAAAGAGTAATATGCAAATTAGGTGTCACTCCATAACAAAGATGGCTGCCTCATGGCCACAAATTGATGGCACCCAGTCCTGCTCAGCCCAGCCACTGAAGTGGTCAGGCCTGTTAGGCAGGTGACGAGGGAGGCGGGGGGCCTGAGGGGTGGAACAGGCAATCAGAGGGGGCTGGGGTCCCCTGCCCAGGCCAGAGGCCTCAGGCATGGACAAGGGTGGAGCCGGTGATCAGAGGGGGCAGGAGCAGAGTTGGTGATTGGAGGGGTATGAGGATGCACTACCCAGGCATAAGGCCTGGGCCAGAGGCCTCAGGCCTAGGCAGGGGCAAGGCTGGAGATTGCAGGGGCCTGGGCTCCATGGAGCCAGTGATATGAGGGGCAGGGGCGGAGCCTGTGATCGCAGGGGTCTGGGCACCAGTGGAGCCCAGCAGAGGTCTGGGGGTCACCTGCCCATGCCTGCAGCCTTGGCCAGAGGCTGCCAGTGGGGCAAGGGCAGATACGGCGATGGCAGAGGGCAGGATCAGAGCCAGTGATCGCAGAGGCCTGGGCTCTGTGAAGCCGGCAATCAGAAGGGCTTGGGGTTCCCTGCCCAGGCCTGCAGCCTCAGGCAGAGGTTACAGGCCTGGGCAGGTGTGGAGCTGGGATTGGAGGGGCAGGGGTGGAGCCGGTGATCAGAGCAAACTACAGAGGAAGCACTTTTTCTGACATTGGCTAAGCTCCCTGTATGCCACTGGTACCATATTTTCTGGTGTATAAGATGACTTTTTAACCCAGGAAAATCTTCTCAAAAGTTGGGGGTCAGAGAAACAAGATGGCGGCATAGGGTAGACACCGTAAATGCAGCAGTGAACAACTATTTCAGAAAAACCACGAAAAGAACACACGGACACCAATCGCACCCACAGGAAGGCTGGCTAAGTGAAAATCCTACAACTAGAGAAGAGTCTGAGACTCAGAGGAGCAGCGGAAGCAAAGTACAGAGGTACAGAGGTGCACGTACGGGGCTCGGGGAAGGGCTGGCGCCGGGGGACGCGGTTCTTTTCCAAAATGGAGAGAGCCACAAGTCCCCAGCGGCTCTGAACTCCAGTTCCAAGCAAGTTTCTGAGGACCCAGACACCCAGAGAAGGGGGACTGACTGGCACCAGGAGGAAATTCAAAGCGGGTTTCTCTCAGCGTTGCTTGCAGCAATTACCGTGGGACACAGAGACCTGGTGTCTCTCAGCACAGGGCTGAAAAGCGCCATAGCTATTTGCTCTGCCCTGCCCTGCAAACTCCCCGAGGCCCCGCCCCTCCCAAGCTGCGTCAGAGGCTTTTGCAGATAAAAGACTGAGTAGCCTAAGGCACAGGCTTAATCAACGCCTCCTTAAAGATACAGGAGCCAGCCTTCACCCAGTGGCCAGAGTGGGACTACACACAGATCCACAAGGAACACACTCGGGGCAGATGCAGTGAGCATAAAAGTCCCACTGAAACAACTCTTGCCCCATAAGAGTGTCTCCAGCACAGAAATTCTCCCACTGTAGACACAGCTGACTCTCATAACCAAGTGGCTTAGAGGTTAATCCCTCGCAGTGATCGCCTAAATCAGAAAGGGAAGCAGCCAAAATGCGGAGACGAAACAGGTCACAAATGACAGAAATGGAGGAAAGAAAACAACAGGATATAGAGTTCAAAACTACGGTTATTAGGTTTTTCAAGAAAATGCTAGAGACTGCCGATAAATTTAATGAGACCCTCGAGGATATGATAAAGGACCAACTAGAAATGAATCATACACTGACTGAAATGAAGAATATTATACAGACATCCAACAGCAGACGAGAGGATCGCAAGAAGCAAGTCAAAGATATGAAATATGAAGAAGCAAAACCCACCC
>PVJC01054820.1:0-10382 GCA_004026665.1 Murina feae | reverse complement strand
TATATATATATAATTATTATTATTATTACTGTTGTCAGGGATGCATGATTAAAAAAATTGGAAGACCATTGAATTAAAACTTGTTTACTCCAACCTTCCAAATCTAGTTATAGCAAAAGTCAGGTTGTAACATGTTGTAGTTGTTTGGCTTTCCTTTCCCTTCCCTTATTCCTTGACCATGTTTTTCAAATAAAATGCTGAGACATAATGGTTTCACAAGCTTAAATGTACTAAGAACAACAGTGGGTCAGAAAAGTTGATACAATACCTTTAGGTTATAAAAATTGGGTGTAACAATTCTAGCAAACCTCTGGGACACAATGAGTTAATTTTCCTTTTCTAGAAAGAGTAGAATAGTTGCCTTTTTTAGGCCTCCTAAAGAGGTTTCCTGGGGGAGCTGGATATTCTCTTGTGCCTGTCATTTCTAGGTACTGAAGTTCTTAAGGGACATCTTAACTCTTTCAAAGCACTTTAGGGAACTGTTAGTACATGGGCTCTAGAGGTTGTGAGGCCACTTAAGACATGAGGAAATTATTTCTTCCTGTGTATCTCATTAACCATCAATAACTATTGCTTTAGATAATTGAAAGTATAGAATCCTTGGAGTAGATATATAGAGCATGGTGCTTGCCACCAAATAGGAAATACTGAATGAGTATACACTATCTTGGGGCAAGTTCCATGTTGCCCATGTTAATTTTGGTTTCACATTCCTGATAATATTTAATTACTGACATGAAGTAATTTAAAATACAATGTTAGCTAACATTTCATAACTATATTCAATGCTATGAAAAAGTGCATTAATAATTTTGGGAAATTGAACTCATTTGGAAATTTTAGTAATGTTCCCTTCATAACAGTCATTGATGATTGCAGCTGACTGATCATCTTAGAGTTGTTACTTTGAGCCATATGGATATTTATTTTATTTTATTTTTGTTAATCCTCACCTGAGGATATTTTTTTTCATGGATTTTTTTTTTTTTTTTTTAGAGAGAGTGGAAGGGAGGGAAGGATTGGGGTGGGGAGAAACATGCACCCCAATCAGCCCAGGGATCGAACCTGCAACCCAGGTATGTGCCCGTAACTGGGGATCCAGCCCAAGACCCTTCAGTGCATGGGCTGATGCTCTAACCACTGAGAATACCAGCCAGGTCATGTTGTTTGTATTTTCATGATTACAAATAATGCTTCAGAGAACACTGTAATGCAAAAAATCTTTGTGCACTTCTCTAATGGGATAAAGTAGAATTACTGGGTCAAAAGGGATGTGTTTTTAAAATTTGTATTTTTAAATTGTACCTACTTATACTCTCACTAACTGTGTATGAGGGTTCCTGTTTCCATTCTCTCAGTTACTTTTATTCATTGTTAAACACAGCTAATAGAATAATTCTCCTATGCTATTATTTTAATCACGTCATTTTCTTACTGAAGACACTATTATGCTTGTTTCACTGCCATTATTTTAGGGAATCAATAACATATGTTAGGTACTTTATATATATTCACAGTTTCTTACTTCTGTTACTTTATTTATAAATGATTCAGAGAGATCGTGGCTTAGGTCACACAGTGAGTGGCTTAGCTTGGGTTTCAAATATATGTTTGTTACCAATTTCTTATTTCTCCCAGGTATAGTCTCTGCATATACAAGCATAAATATTTGTATGTAGAGGTTTAAGCCTGTGTGTGCATAAGAAAAAAAGTGTTCAGATCACCTGAGGTGCTTTTTGAAATTACAGATGCCTGGTGCCTCTGTGGGAAATTGAACAACTGGGGAGCTTGACATATGGAGTGGGAAGCCTTTCTTGCCCTTTTGCAATATTAGACAGCTTCTGCTCTGTTCACTAATGGTCAGCCTTGAGTGTGAGGCATTTTTATCATTCAAAGTAAAGGAAGCTAAAGGGGGAAAAGAAATGTTCCTGGCAAAGTAGGCTGATGCCACAGTCCAGGGTCATAAGTTGAACTATTCACTGATATTTAATAATATTGACAAGCCACCTAATCTTTCCAGATATCAATTTCCTCATCTTTTTGAGGGTACAGGACTAAATCTGTAAATACAGCACAGGGCTAAACAGCACTCTGAAGCCACACTGCCTGGGCTGAAATTCTGGCTTTGCTACTTAGTAGTTCTATGGCGTTGGATAAGTTACTTAACTTCTCTGTGCTTCAAATCTGTGAAATGGGGATGCTATTAACTCCATAGTGTCTTGTAACTTAGATTAAATGAGTAAATATAGGGAAAGCTCTTAGAACAATACCTGGCACATGAAAGTGGTAGGGAAGTGTTAACTATATCCCTTCCAGTTCTACAGTCTTATAATTCTTGAGGTTTTGACTCATCATCAGATATCTATTTTGAACCTAGAACACAGGAATTACTTAATTATGGCTTATGAAGAACCATAATTAAAATCCATGAGTCAGTCTGTGGAGCTACCATCCCCACAGTTGCATTAGATTATGAGATAAAATTGGGTAGTGCATGTCCCAGTGGACACACTGCACATAAACTTGTTTAGAATGGCCTTGGAGGCTTCATTAAGACTAGACCCTGGCATCTACTCATTGTCTCCCTGGGATGCCAGTATTCATTTACAAAGGGTGATTAAACGGATGCCATTTTAGTTGCTTCATTATTTTTCTGTTGTATCTGATGTTGTTAATGTCTGGCTGTACTTACTCTAAAACACTGTGTTACAGAAAGTAATGTTGTAAAATAGCATGTGTATGTTTGAGGATCAGAGCAGTTAACTCCAAAACCAGTGGTTGTTGGTTTTGTTTTTTTTAATCCTCATTTGAGAACATGCTTAGAGAAAGAAAGGAAGGAAAGGAGAGAGAGGGAGAGAGAGAGAGAGAAAGAGAAAGAGAGAAACATCAATCAGCTGCCTTCCATATGTGCCCTGACCGAGGAAGATTGGACTCACAACCCAGGTGTGTGCCCTGACTGGAATTGAACCAGCAGCCTTTTGGCGCATGGGACATTGCTCAAAACTGAGCCACTCGAGTTGGGCAGCAGTGAACTCCAGAGAATAGCTTTTCCTAAGGCAAACAGCTGCTTGTGCATTAAGTTCCATTGAAGAAGAATCTAAACCCAAGGACTCTGGGCTTCAGTACAAGAAAATGACGGTAAAAAGTGAGCTGAGACATTTTATCTTGATTTAAAGATTTTCAAACCATTTTTCTGCTCTTTGGAGTAGAATCCTTCCTTACTAAAATAAATACAGCAGAACTACTCTGCTTGAGGAAGTTGAAGTAAATGGCCTGGAGCCGTGCCTACCGGCCTTCTTTTCACTTATTCCCAGTCCTCCCAGATGGCCCTGAATCACTTTTAAGGAATGTTGGGACACGTGAGCTAAAAGTTCAAAAATGAGTGATGGAATTGATCCTAAGTTCATTTTGCCTATAACATATTATTCATTTTCCCTAATAAAATGATGGATTAAATAAAAATTATTTCCTTGTTTGTGGCTTCTGGATCCTGTAATTTGTTTGGTTTATCTTTTTTGCACTCTTTACCCCCCTTGGAATACACTGTTGTTCTTAAGCCTCTTTCTGGTGGCAAACTTCAGCACTTTGTATACTTCCTGTGGAGATAAGATTGATCTGGAGGCAGGTGTGCAGAAAAAGTCTCTACTTGGAAAGAAGAAAAACCTTTATGAACACAAACTTGATTAAAACATATAGCTATTTCTTTTTATTCCTTAGATTTGTCTGCCTCTGCTCATTCCAAAGTGGTCATCTTGACCGTTAACTCTTTGGGTAGCTCTCAGTCCTACCTTGATGTGGTGCAGAGAAATGTGGATATGTTCAGAGCCCTCGTCCCAGCTCTGGGCCATTATAGTCAACACAGTGTCCTGCTTGTTGCATCTCAGCCAGGTAACAGGTTTTATTTTAAATGAATTTGATGATCCAGTGCATCAGGAGAATTCCCATGACTGATAAAAGTCATAAAACTAGATTATAAAAGGATGACTAGTCAATTATATTGCTCTTATAATGAACAATACAGTATTTCCATATCCTGCCATACAGTGACTTCTTATGACTAGCATTAACTAGAAGGTTACAAATTAACAATTTTAATATTATAGTACTATTATTATGTTCCAAGTTGTTAGCCATGCTTTTCAGTGAGAAAATCGTTAAACTCCCAAGAGAAAAATGCAGTGGCTATGTGAAAGAGCTTTTTTAATTCTGAAGTGTCATAAAATGTTAGCATGCCAGAGTACATTTTTAATATTTTGAATTTAAATTATTTGAAACTGTTTTACTTAAGAAAGAAATATTTTTAAAGAGTTAGATGTGGCCCTAACCGGTTTGGCTCAGCCTGCGGACTCAAGGGTCTCAAGTTTGATTCCGGTCAAGGGCATGTACCTTGGTTATGAGCACATCCCCAGTGGGGAGTGTGCAGGAGGCAGCTGATCGATGTTTCTCTCTCATCAATGTTTCTAACTCTCTATCCCTCTCTCTTCCTCTCTGTGAAAAATCAATAAAATATATTTTTTAAAAAAAAGAGTTAGATGTGGTACTAGCCTCAAGTTGGTGAACAGAATTTTTGTTCCCCATGTAGGAGTATGGCAAGCATTTCACTTGTTTTTCCTATAACAATTGGTTCCGGTCTCTCTAATACTTGACATCCTTTTGGCATATTAGAAAAAAAGTGGTTGTGTTTTTGTTCATAATCTTATACCACATAGTGGTGGTATATGAATCAGTAATTTAAAGATAGAAACTCAGCTTAAGATAGATATAAAAGATAACTTGATCAATGAAAAAAAATTATCTTCTGGTTTTCTGTACCCGGTTTTTATCCTTCTTGCTTAACTATTCTAGGAAATTATTCTCCGCTTTATATTTAGCAACGAAGTTATGTTAAATCATACTGAAACCTGGTGGTTTTTTTAAAAATATACATTAGAAATATACCTTATAGTGCATTTAGGACCTAAGAAAAATATATACAAGTTCTAATATACTTAATAAAATAATATTTGTTTATGAACTAGGCTAGAAGTATGTTTTTTAAAATATTTACATTTTTATCTTGTGTGCAATATTTAGTGGAGATCATGACTTACGTGACATGGAAACTGAGTGCATTTCCTACAAATCGAGTAATTGGAATTGGATGCAATCTGGACTCACAGAGGTTACAGTATATCATTACAAATGTTTTAAAGGCAGAGACTTCAGGAAAACCAGTGTGGGTTATTGGTGAGCAGGGAGAAGACAAAGGTAAGAAATACATTTTTACTAGTTATATTGATCACCTAAATCACTAGTGGCCATGATATTCAGATATAACTGGGGACTCAAGACTTGTGGAACTTAGTTGGGTTTTGTACCACATTTGGGTGCCTTTTCTGTAACATGCTCTGTGTAGTGAACAGACCCCTCAGTTGTGTGTGATCCTAATTCTATTTACCTTTCTGTAAGTTTACAATTAGGCAAGGCTCCTTAGTCAGGTTTTATATTTCTTCAAAAGTATTTTCTTAACATTTAAAGCTTCCTGTGTGCTTTGATGCCAAATATTAATAGCTGTTATATCTGGGGTAGAAGTAACTTTTTAAAATGTGTACTTTTCTGTGTTTTCTAATTTCATTATTATGGATATGTGGTATTTGTATATTTTTAAGAAAATTATTTTAATAAAGTACAGTCATATTTTAAATATGTATAAATCTGCACTAGCTACCTAGAAAGTTCAATGCTATAGAATAAACTTTTACAAGCCTGACAGTGTAATTCAAGCAGAAATACTTTCCAGGTTCAAAATGCTAAACAGTAATCAATAGGACCCTAGCAAAGGGTAGCAAACAAGAATTTGGAGCCAGATGTATTAGAGTAATGAATGTCTAAGGATTCAACCAAACCCAAGACCTGAATTTTACTCACTACTCCATTTGAATTCTGGTCCAGGTTGATCTTTTGCTTATCTGGTTATTGTAAATCACCCAGTTAGTTTGCTCTTTCTCCTCTAGTCTACCAGATCAATAATGATATTAGCCAAAACTTACACGGTGTGTACAAATGCTTTCATTATAATTCAATCTTCCTAAATCGTATACCTCCTTTTAAAAACATTTACTGGCTTTCTCTGATCAAACCATTAAATTCCTTTGCTTGGCATTCAAGGAGTCCCACAGTATTCAAGGAATGCCCTAATCTTCCTTCCCAGTTATAACTATGGAGGTTGTCATGTTATTAAAGAGTTGGAAGGAACCCAAGGGATCATCGGTTACACTTTGTTTTAAGAACCCAGAAATGGATACAGGGATAAGAGTGACCTGCCCAGGAGCCTATAGCTTTCCTGGTCTAAAACCCAGGGCTTGTGCTGCCGAGCCCCACTCTACAGCTTTGCTTCAGCCACAGGGTCTTTGCCCATCTTAATTTCCTCCTAATACCTTATCCCTCTCTCTCAGCATATGTAAATCTCATCCTTCAAGATTTCAGTCAAGCTCCCCTTATTACACTATGAAGCTTTTCCAGATCACATTACTCCACAGTGATTTTTCTCAGTCCTTTGAGCTGAAAGTTATTGTTAGCTACATGGTGACTAACCATATATTGTCTCACAATGCTTATTCTTTTGTGAAACTGCTGTTTATTCTGATCCAATTTGAATTTTGTGTTTGCACCTTCTTACTAAAAGTGTAAATTATTAAGCTGTTCTTCTAGTTGAAAAAAAAATCATACATTCACATCGCAAAAAAATTTAAATAGTACAACAAGATATACAGTGAAAAATAAGTCTCCCTTGTATGCCAGACACCCCTTTTTCTAAAAGCAATCATAGCTACCAGTTTCTTATGTAATCTTACAGAAATGTCCTGTGCATAGAGAAACAGATGTATAAAATATACATCATACATTATTCTCTACCTTGCCCTTTTATGTATTAACTAGAGGCCCAGTGCACAAAAATTTGTGCACTTGGCAGGGGGGAGGAAGGGGAGGGGCCCTCAGCCCAGCCTGTGCCCTCTCACAGTCTGGGACCCCTTGGGGGATGTCCACCTGCTGGCTTAGGCCTGTTCCCCCAGGGGGGATCGTGCCTAAGCTGGCAGTCAGACATCACTCTGGCACCCTGGGAGCCCTCAGGGGATGTCCACTTGCCAGCAGTGAGCAGGCCTAAGCTGCAGTTGGACATTCTTAGTGCTGCTGAGGAGGCTCCCACCACACCGCTGGACAGCTGTCAGCCTGGCTTGTGGCTGAGCAGAGTTCCCCCTGTGGGAGTGCATTGACCACCAGGGGCAGCTTCTGCATTGAGTGTCTGCCCTTTGGTGGTCAGTGTGCGTCATAGTGACCAGTCATTCCCAGTCGTTCTGCTGTCAGGGTCAATTTGCATATTACCCTTTTATTATATAGGATAACTTGCAAATGACTACTGTGTGTGTGTGTATATATATATGTATATATATATATATACACACACACACACACACATATATGTATATACATATATATATGTATATACACACACACACACATATATATATATACACACACACATACATACACATATATATGTCATTCTTTTTAACCACTGGATATATCAAAATTTATTTAACCAGTTCCCCTAATAGGTTATAATTTTTTAATGAATTAGAACATAAACATGGTTGCATTAATATCACAAGTTGTAAGAGAAAATAAAAGATGGTGTGACAATAAGTAAACCTAAGACACTATGCTGACTGCTGTTAGAGTGATGTAGATGTATAAGAACCTGACCCTGTTTTTAGGAAGCTTAGCATATAATGTAAGAAATGACTGTAATAGAAGGCAGTAT
Source organism: Murina feae (assembly GCA_004026665.1). NCBI lineage: Eukaryota > Metazoa > Chordata > Mammalia > Chiroptera > Vespertilionidae > Murina > Murina feae. The sequence continues at coordinate 2,581 of PVJC01054820.1, read as the reverse complement.
TGACTTCCTATGAGAAAGGACTAACGGAAGTAGGATAAAAGCATAAGGAATGTTACGGTAAATTTGTCTTCAGCTCTCAAATGGGAACTAGAAATAGAGGGATGTAGGTACATGAGAATTGGGATTATTTAAGCATAATATGTAATATTTGACACATACAAAAGTATATAATCTACTCTAATAAAAGAGTAATATGCAAATTGACCATTACTCTGAGACACTTGAGCCATGCCCACCAGCAAAGCCACACCCCCAGCCAATCAGAGCGGCTGTATGCAAATTAACCCAGCCAAGATGGAGGCCAACAGCCATGGAGCTGGAACAAGCAGGAGGCTTCCATTGCACCAGGAGTAAACTGTCTGTCTAGGCTGGCTGGGCCTCTGCTTGAGGCAACATAGTTTCAATTATAGAAGCCACAGAGCTGAAGCAAACAGGAGGCTTCGTTGCCTGCCTAGGCCTCCGCTCAAAGTAACAAAGTTTCAATTATAGAAGATAAACCCCAGAAACATGTTTCCAGCCAGCCTCGCTGGGACGTTGGATCAATGGGAGCTGTGGGCAGCCTGAAAACGGCCCTCAGCTCCTCACCCAGGCTGGACAGGCACCCCAGTAGGGACCCGAACCCTGAATGGGCTGTGGGCAGCCTGAAAATGGCCCTCAGTCTCTCACCCAGGCTGGCCATACCCCCATGGGGTGAGGGTTCCCACTGGAGGGCTTGGCCAGCCTGCAAACAGCCATCAGTCCTTCACCCAGGCTGGCCAGGCACACCATCAGGTGTACATCCCCTGAGGGGTCCCAGACTGCGAGAGGGCACAGGCCGGGCTGAGGGACCCCCCCTCCCCCCTCCCCCGTGCACAAATTTTTGTGCACCGGGCCCCTAGTATAATATATATATGTATATGTATGTGTGTGTATGTGTGTATATATATATATATATATATATATATATATATATATATGTATTTAGAGCATAATAGAATAAACATTCCAAACTTGCAAATGACTACTTATATACATATATATATGTATCCACGCTCAATGAATCCATACTCAATTATTAAGCACAGTACTGATGCCACTGAAACTACCTATGTACTCCACAACCCATCCTCCTATCTTTCATTTAGATACCACTATCAGATCACTTTTTATCCTGTTTTCTATTTTTTTTCAGAGATAGTGATAGCCATGGATTGGTATACTTAGCTTGGCACTGAAGTCAGAAATGGATTAGAGGCTCCCTCTGCTGGTTTCATAAATATTTACTGGTTATATTTTTGTATAAGTGATACTACCACAGTAATAGCATTTATAATTACACTAGAGGCCCTTGCCTGGCCTGTACCCTCTAGCAATCCGGGACCCCTTGAGGGATGTCGGATAGCGGGTTTTGGCCCCATCCCCGCAGGCCCAATCCAGACAGAAGGGAGCCCAATCCTGTGCGTTGAGCATCTGCCTCCTGGTGGTCAGTGTCCTTTGGTCGCTTAGGCTTATGTGTATATATAGATTGAGTGGATACTATGTGTATTAAATGGTTTGCGTATCTCAACTTGAGAAGTTGATGGTGGTTTTCCAAATTAATATATCAGGAAGCTTAAAACTCAGGTTGACTAATTTGTTTGTGGTTACACATGTAGTAATGGCAAAACTGAGGTTTGAACCCTGGTCAGCTCCAAAGCTGTGCTTTTTCTTGCTGTGATTTAATTAATTTACTTAAAACATTTAGTACAGTGTCTGGCATCAAGTAAACACTCGGTAAACAGCAGCTGTTATTACAGTTATCAGCAAGATGGTTATGAATAAAAAATGGGTAAAAACATGTAGAACTAGGTTTTGAAGTAAAGCAACATTAGGATTTGGAAACATAATAATAGTATGTGTGTAAGTAAAATTATTCTCTTCAACTTTTTCAGAGACAAGTGGCAACTACAGCCTAGGGAAGAAATCATATAACATACAAAACCCTGTAGGATCTGTTTCCTGCTTCCTTCCCCACTTCATCTTCTGCCATTCAGCCAGGCATTCTATGCTAGTCAGATGGTCAACTTGCAATTTCCTGAATGATTCATGCACTCTCATGTCTCCCTGCCTTTGCACCTGATGCTTCCTTTCCCTGAATATTCGTTCACTGGCTACGTTCTGCTTACCCTTCAAGACTGGGCTTGAGTGCTACCTCTCCCAGGAAGCCTTTCCTAATTATCCAGGTTAAGTAAGTTTATGGATCTATTTTTTTTTTCTGTTTCTATTAATCTTTTTTTTTTTAATTTATCTTTATTGTTCAGATTATTACAGTTGTTCCTCTTTTTTCCCCCATAGCTCCCCTCCTCCCAATTCCCACCCCAACCTCTGACCTTGCCCTCCCATTGTCCTCATCCATAGGTGTATAATTATTGTCCAGTCTCTTCACGCATCCCCAACACCTTTAACCCCCGAAAATTGTCAGTCCACTCCCTTTCTATGCCTCTGATTCTATTCTATTCACCAGTTTATTCTGTTCATCAGATTTTTTATTCACTTGATTCTTAGATTCACTCGTTGATATATATTTGTTGTTCATAATTTTTACTTTCCTTTTTCTTCTTCC
>PVJC01054819.1:0-10353 GCA_004026665.1 Murina feae | reverse complement strand
TTGCCAGTGTTTTTTGATAGAGAATTAAAAAATATATCAAAACTTAAAATAAATAAGCAATAAATAGATTTTTTTAAATGGCATTTTCTTTCCCATTGTCCAATGCAAAGATATTTGAAAATACAACTCAGTAACTCAAAAGTGCTGTGAAGGTACATGCCTTTTGGGAATGCAATCACCATTTGATTTAATGTTCACTGTTTAATCATATTATAAACTTCTCCAACAGGCCTGCATAATTGCCTCCTTAGCAGAAAAGAGTAAACAGCTTACCTTGCAACTCCAGTTCCTTAAGAAGCCCATTACATTCCTGAAAACTTCAAAAGACGTGTCAGCACTTCCATTACCAACCTCCGCTTTCTAGAGTTGATAGCTGGCCATAAAATGTTTCTCTGGGCTTAAAATTAACATTTAACATTTTGACCATGGAATAAATTTGGTCATACCCTGGGAGGAGGATGGGGTTCTTTGCTATGCAGCTCAAATTAGGTAAATTCATATTTTCCCAAACAGCATAGCAACTCCTCATAATAATCACTGCCATTTATTTAGAACCTATTTCCTGCCAGACGCGTTGTACACAGTCTACGGACTTATTTTCAACCAACTGAACAAAGAGGGTGTTATTATCCTTGGTTTGCACATGAGGAAACTCTTGCTTAGAGGAGTGAAGTCCATTTCCAAGTTTGCAGAATCTGAAACTGAGCTATAATCCAAGTTCACAGCACCACTGAGTTTCATACTATGGAACTGATGATTAACTATATCTGTGCAAATAGAGTAAGAAGGAGGGACAGGAGCACCCAAGGAAAAACAGAATCTTTACAATTCAACAGTCTATCTATAACAGTTAAATTTCCCGAGGCAACTGTCTCATTTCATAGTCAATCACAGCACCCCTGTATATTTTTGCTGTTATCTTGAAGGGAAAAATTATTCTAGCAAGTCAGGATTAGAAAAAGACAGTCCACTCATTTGACAGCTTGCCATGTTTCTGTAACAAACAACTATGTGATTAGAGAAAATAAGGTTTGAAAATAATCATTTTAAACCAAAATATGAAGTCAACAGTGTAGGTGTTTTTTTATTTTTTAAAAGTTCACAATAATTATAATTTACTAACTTAAATAATAATTCTCTCCCACATAGACATCTTCAGCAAAATCTCTGTCAATACTTTCTCACAGAGAAAGTTTAGGCACCTGACATTTAGACTACTATGACAGAGCACATGACTCAGCATGTTGGAAATTCATTTTAATTTACAAATATAAAAGTGTCTGTAAGTACTGAATAGTGTTGATGGTTTTGCTAATTATGTGGCATCTTGATTTTGAGTGTGAAAACAACTTTCAGAGACAGAAAAATTATATTCTAGTTTTATTTTATTATTTTTAATTATATATATGTGTGTGTGTGTAATAACTAGATAGATAGATAGATAGATAGATAGATAGATAGATAGATAGATAGATATAGATAGATATATAGATATTATTGATACTATTACAGATGTCTCCCATTCCTCCCTTACTCTTTCACTCCCAGCCCCTACTTCCCCTAGGTCTTCACCACCCTATCGTTCATGTACATAGGCTATACATATTACATTCAAGTTTTAAATGGCTGAATATTATCACCTGACTAAAGATTTGTTTTCTGTTCTTATATTTCTACTAGGGGACCGGTGCACAAAAACTTGTGCACTGGGGGGGGGGGTCCCTCAGCCCATCCTGTGCCATCTCGCAGTTTGAGACCCCTCAGGGGATGTCCACTTACTGGCATGCTTGGCCAGCCTGGGTGAGTGGCTGATGGCTGTTTGTAGGTTTGCCAAGCCCCCCAGTAGGGACCCTCACTCCATGGAAGTATGACTAGCCTGGGTGAGAGGCTGAGGGCTGTTTTCAGGCTGGTCACATCCCCTTCAGGGTCTGGGTACCTACTGGGGTGCCTGGCCAGCCTGAGTGAGGGGCTAAGGGCCCTTTCAGACTGGCCACAGCCCCTTCAGTGTCCGAGTCCCTACTGAGGTGCCTGGCCAGCCTGGGTGAGGGACTGAGGGCTGTTTGCAGGCTGGCCACAGCTCCCACTGATCCAAGATCACAGCAAGGCTGGCTGGAAGCAGGTTTCTGGGGTTTATTTATCTTCTATAATTGAAACTTTGTTGCCTTGAGCGGAGGCCACAGCCAGCCTAGGCAAGCAGTTTCCTCCATCTCTGGCCTCCTGTTTGATCTGGCTCCATGGCTGCCAGCCACCATCTTGGCTGGGTTAATTTGCATAATGTCGCTCTGATTGGTTGGTGGGCATGGCTTGGCTGGTGGGCTTGGCTTGGGTGTAACGGGGTGAGGGTCAATTTGCATATTGCTCTTTTATTAGATTAGAATTTTCCAATTATGGCCTTTGACATGAAATATTTATAGGGTACATATCTCCTAGATTTATAGAATTGTAAGAATTGTCCTCAGAACAGAGTGAAGACACCTAAACCTCCTCAATGTACCCACTTTAGCCAATGTCTATTGATTTGATCTTTTAAACCTATCTTCATGATTAATTGTGAAATGATCAATTGGAATGACTGTGCAGTAATCAGAACTGGAAACTCAACAGCAAGAATAACCAAATTGCTTCTAGGTATGCTCTTTAAAATGCTGTGGTAAAGGCATGGAGTGAGGCAAGAGCTGGGTGGAGGGGCCTAATTGGGTTGAGTATCTGTAATACTCTCAACAATAAAGATAAATTTAAAAATAAATAAATAGTCTACTTTTGACTTTACAGCCTGGATCTAGGTTCTTTTGAATCTATTAGACAGGAAATACCATCAAATAGTTCATCAGCATAGCTATAGGGATAACCAGTTCTCAATTATACGAGAAAGCTAATTTTTCGTCTTTTTGATTGAAAGACTCACTTAAACTGATTAGAAATCTTTAAATGATATTTGGATGATAGGCATAAAGTTGATTGGATTTTATTCTTACAAACTGATTGGCTTTTATTCTTACAAACTGTATACAAAATTTAAACAGGGTATTTCAAGCCCCCAAACTGGATTTTAGTCATCTGAGAGAAGACGAAACTCAAAAAGATGGTAGATTTCAAAAAAGACAGCTGTCACTGAATGTTTCAGCAGACACTTCACCAGCAAAGCAAACTTGTCCTAGAGCCAGACAGACACTGGGAAGCTTGTGAGCAGGATGATTCTCATAGAGATAAAAGCAGAGAAACTGGTACATTCTTCTTTTTCCCCTCAGAGTGAAGATAAACCCAAAAGTTTCAGTGACCAGCTACCTAACTCTTTAAACTTTCTGTTGTACTCTTAGAGATTTTTATAATTTCCAGAAACCTTGTGGGTGTGGGCCCCCCAAGGAATGAGTGGATTGATTAGGAAGCCCCAAGTTGCTGGATTAAAAATGAAAATGTCGCCCTAGCCAGTTTGGCTCAGTGGATAGAGCGTCGACTTGCGGACTCAAGGGTCCCAGGTTCAATTCTAGTCAAGGGCATGTACCTTGGTTGTGGGCACATCCCCAGCAGGGAGTGCGCAGGAGGCAGCTGATCTATGTTTCTCTCTCATCGATGTTTCTAACTCTCTATCCCTCTCCCTTTCTCTCTGTAAAAAATCAATAAAATATATTTTAAAAAATGAAAATGTCTCTAATCTTGAAATCCATGTCAAGACAACTTGTCTCATGCCATTTGGCTTGTCTGTGTCTGATCCTTGTTGCTGCTTGGCATGTCTTATGAATTCTACTCGGTCAGGATTTCACCTTACTCCAGAAAAGTCAATCCTGATTTTTATTTGCCTTAAATTTCTCTATTTTTGTCCTTGTTTGAATTGTTCAGGCTTAGAGAACTGCCTAATACAAACTGAAGAGCAATACACTAGGACAAGCGTACATATGTGTCTCTTTCTGGTTTTTTATTATGTCTGACAAGGTCTGACCTTCCTGAGGGTCAGAAACTGCTGCTCTAATTCCTACAGGAGGTCACCTCAGTCTGGCCAGAAATGGTTATGACCTAAAGGAGCCACAAAGGGGCGGCAATGATCCATCTTGGTGACTCAGAAACTCCAATTCTGTTCTTTATATGAAGGAGGTAAACTGGAAGGTGAGGTAGATAATAATACTATTTAGTATGACAGAGCCTGGATAATTACTCACCACACACATTTCTCAGTTCTTTATAGGTAGGAGCAGCCATATGACTGAATTCTTAACAACAAAATTTGAACTGACCTAATATGGAATGTTTCCATGTCCTGCTATGAAATTTCCTAATGATCAATGATGTTGAGCACTTTTTCAAATACCTGTTGACTACTTGTATATTTTCTTTGGAGAAATGTCTGATAAAGGACGTTTCCCATTTCTAAATTGTTTTTTGTTTTTTTGTCTTTTTTACCCAATGGATAATTTTACCATTGAGTTGTAGAAGTTTCTAATATGTTTTAATATTAACTCCTTAACAGACACATGGTTTGCAAACATGTTCTCCCATTTTATAGATTGCCTTTTCATTTTATCAAATATTTCTTTTATAGAAAATTTTAGTCCCATTGGTCTATTTTTGTTCTTGTCTGTAGTTTTTGTGGCACATCAAAAAAAAATCATAGCTAAGAATGTATCATAGCTAAGAAGACTTTGCCTTGTGTTATTTTTCTAGAAGTTTTACAGTTTCTGGTCTTGTGTGTAAGAGTTTAATCCATATAAATGGCTTACAAGTACATGAAGAGGTGCTCAATATCACTATCAGGAAATTGCAAGTCAAAACCGCAGTGAAAGGATATCATCTCACAATTGTTCAGATAGCTAATATAAATATGCTAGGGGCCCAGTGCATGAAATTCGTGCACTGGAGGGGGGTTCCTCAGCCCAACCTGCCCCTTCTCACATATTGGGAGCCCTCAGGGGGTGTCCTATTCATGGCTTAGTCCCACTCCCTGCTCCCCTTGGGAGAGGGCCTAAGCCGCAGTCTGGCCTCCCTTTGTGGGAGGCAACCAGGTTAATCAGGAGAAGCCACCAGTCCCATCACCTGCTGCTGCAGCCACTGCCAGTCACCGCAGCAACAAAAGTGTTTTCATCAACATGGACTCCAGTCCCTTCACCATGAAAAAAATGACAATCTTCTTTAGGCATTTCCAAGATGTGTCATTCGTGGGATATTACATTTCTTTCTTTCTTTATTTTATCCTCACCTGAAGATATGTTTTCATTGATTTTTAGAGAATGTGGAGGAGAAGGGAAAAACAGAGAGACACATCAAAGTGAGAAGAACACTTCGATTGGTTGCCTCCTGCATATGCCTTGACCTGGACTCTGGCCAGGGAGAAGCCTGCAACCTAGGTACATGCCCTTGGTCAGAATTGAATCCAGACCCTGCAGACACCAGGATGAGGCATTATGGACTGAGCCAAACCAGCTAGGGCAGGATATGACATTTCTTAGCCCTCCAGCAGTGGACCTTCATTTTTTTTCTCCAAGAGTGTGGTGGAAAAACCCTAGATCACCCTTTTAGATTCTTATTACCCAAGTTACTAAGAATATTACCAGTGGCATACAGGGAGCTTAGCCAATGAGCAGTCAGAAAAGGTGTTTCCTCTGTAGTTCCCTCCAATCCCAGCTCCACACCTGCCCAGGCCTATAACTTCTGGCAAAGTCTACAGGCCTGGGAAGGAGACCCCCAGGCCCCTGCCATTACCAGCTCCACTCTTGAGCCTCTGGCCAAGATTGCAGGCCTAGGCTGGGGACCCCCAGACCCCTGTGATCACTGGCTTGGCCCCTTCCCAGACCCTGAGATCTTGGGTTCTACCCCTGCCCCACTGCAGCCTCTGACCAAGGCTACTGGCCTTGGCAGGGGATCCCCAGAACCCTGCTTTGCTGGCTTCACCAGTGCCCAGACCCTTGTGATCAAAAACTCCTCTCCTGCCCTGGTGATTGATGGCTCTGCAGAGCCCAGGTCCCTGCAATCTCCGGCCTTGTCCCTGCCCAGGCCTGAGGCCTCTGGCCCAGGCCTAATGCCTGGGTAGGGCACCCTCATACTCCTCAGATCACCGGCTCTTCCCCTGCCCCCTCCAATCACCGGCTTCACCCTTTCCCATGCCTGAGGCCTTTGGTGAAGTCCTCTGGTCTGGGCAGGGGACCCCCAGCCCCCTCTGATCACCTGTTCTGCCTCTTGAGCTCCCTGCCTCCCCCACCACCTTCCTGGCTAACAGACCTGACCACTTCAGTGGCAGGGCTGAGCCGGACTGGGTGCTGCCATCTTGTTGCTATGGGCACCACCATCTTGTGGCCATGGGGGTGGCCAATTTTGTGAAGGAGTGATGCCTAATTTGCATATTACTCTTTTACTAGATAGGATTATACACTGAGTGGACCACTTGACGTTTGTAGGCAAATTAGCTATAATTTTACACTGAAGTTGCTAGAGGGGCATACCATTATAAATAGGAAAACAGGCTGTTTACTACGACAGTAGAAGTGATTTTTTTTTCTGAAGATATGGGTAAACAAGATATGATTTAACAGCTTTTGAACATGGGAGATCTCTCTCTCTCTCTGTCTCTCTCTGTCTCTCTCTTTCTCTTTCTCTCTCTCTCTCTCTCTCTCTCTCTATATATATATATATATATAATATGTGTGTGTGTGTGTGTGTTAAAAAGGATATGCAGAAATTGGACCAATTGTGCACTACTGGTGACAATGCAAAATGGTACAGCCACTATGGAAAAAAGTATGGAGTTTCTGGAAATATTAAAAATAAAATTACCATATGATCCATCAATCCACTCTTGGTTGGATATCCAAAAGAAATGAAATCAACATTCCTAAAATATATTTGCAGTCTCATTTTCTTTGAAGCATTGTTTACATTAGCCAGATATGGAAAGAATTAAATGTCCATTGTTTGATGAATGGTTAATGAAACTGTTATATATATGTAAAATAGAATATTATTCAGCCTTTAAGAAGAAGGAAATTCTGACATATGTAACAATATAGGCGAACCTGAAAGACATTATGCTAAGTGAAATAACCAATCACAGAAATGACGAATACCACATTATTCTAGTTATATGATGTATTTAAAATACCACACAGAAAGTAGAATAATTATTGCCAGGGTTGGGGGAAGTGGAGAATGGTAAGTTGTTTAATGGGTATAAAGTTTCAGTTACGCAAGAATAGTTTGTAGTGCCTATAGTTAATAATATTGAATTTTACACTTAAAAATTTGTTGAGTGTAGATAATTTTACTAGAGTAAAAATAAACAACAAAAAGTCTTCCACACAAAATTCTCCATATATTTATCTTATTCCACAATCTTGCATAAAATATGATGGTGATTTTGGAAGCCACAATTGAGGATGAGAAATAATATGGAAGAATATTAAATTCCTATATTGTCATTTATGAAAGAAATTTGAACCAAATTGAAGAAAATCTATGGTAAACTTCATAAGAATGAGAAATAAAAGTCTAAGTATATGAATTGTGAAATTTGGAGTTCATATCTTTAAACAGCTGACATTACCTAAAATAATACAGCTATTTGTATGTTTGGCACTACCAAATAAGAACTAAATTAGTTTAGTGGTCAAGGAACAGATGAGAAGAAAATTGATATTATAGACTTGAAAGATGGAGACCTTCATGTTTTAAAACATTTGGTAAAGCAGTTGTTACCAGTGATACTTGGAAGGCAAATCAAGAAAATTCTATTCTGTAGACCTAGGGGGAGTGATTGGAATCAATCAATGTATTGACTTTCACTTTTGCTTTTTGAAAAATAGTACAAGAAAAAATAAACTCAGAAGAGAATTGGCCATTTTTGTAAGCAAAGTTAAAAATGAATAGAAGCCCTAACTGGTTTGGCTCAGTGGATAGACCGTCGGCCTGCGGACTGAAAGGTCCCAGGTTCAATTCCAGTCAAGGGCATGTGCCTTGGTTGTGGGCACATCCCCAGTAGGAGGTGCAGCTGGTCAATGTTTCTCTCTTATCGATGTTTCTAACTCTCTATCTTTCTCCTCTCCTCTCTGTAAAAAATCAATAAAATGTATTAAAGAAAATCCAGAATCTGTAATCCAAAATGGTGGCAACACTGATTATTACAAGATTTACAAAAGTAAAAGAGAAGATTTGTAAAAGCTTTGAGAGACCAGAACCAGATAAAGTTTGTCAATGTACAAATGACTGAGCCTCTGGCAAAAAACAGATTAATAATGGATGCCTCATCTATGGTTTAGGTATTTTGAAATTGCTAATCATTAAGTTAAGGAAAAATAGGATACAGAGGAGAGAAATAAGTAAATTTGGCTTAGTCATTATGTCTCAAAAAGAAATTCTAGTTTATTCTTTAGTACATAAAATGCACTGGAAACAAAAAAGTCATAAATATACTCAGACTGTGAGTGAATTTTATTGCCAAGTAAACTTTCAGTTTACTCCAAAAATGTCTTATGTATTTGGCATTTAAAAAAATGGGTCACTAATATTGCACTAAGAGGATACTATATGACAAAGGTTATATTTCCCTGTAAATTAATAATTGCACATAAAAATATTTATTGACATATCTCAACAAAAATTTTAAAGTATTATGCTACCAAAAAAAGGTACCCCAATCTCTCAACATAAAAATCCATGTTGAAAAGAAAAACAAAAGAAAACATCATTCACAAAGTAGAAGAAAAATTCTACTGGCTATGATTTTTATCTAAAAAGCTAAATGCCTGAAGACAGTGAAACAATGGATGTGGAGCATGAATTTAATATCTAATATTGTAACTGATGTGCAAAGGCAAGAAAATGGCTTTCTTATATATCCTACAATTTATATTATTTACTACTAGGGGCCCGGTGCACAAAAATTTGTGCACTCAGGAGGTCCATCAGCCCGACCTGTGCCCTCTTGCTGTCTGGGACACCTCTGGGGATGTTCACCTGCTGGTGTGCCTGGTCAACCTGGGTGAGGGGCTTATGGCGGTTTGCAGGCTGGCCAAACCTCCAAATGGGGGTCCTTCACCCCACTGGGTAGTGGTCAGCCTGGGTGCGGGTCTGAGGGGGTGTTTTCAGGCTTCCAGGCTGCCCACAGTCCCTTCAGGTTTTGGACCCCTACTGGGGTACCTGGCCAGCCTAGGTGGGGGGCTGATGGCTGTTTGCAGGATGGCCAAGCCCCCCAGTGGCGTACTTCAGCCCATTGGGGTGTGGCCAGCCTTGGTGACAGGCTGAGGGGCACTTTGAGGCTTTCAGGCTGCCCACAGTCCCTTCAGGTTTGGGGCCCTACTGGGGTACCTTGCCAGTCTGGGTGAGGGGCTGATGGCTGTTTGCAGGCTGGCCAAGCCTCCCATTGGGGTGTGGCCAGCCTGGGTGATGGGCTGAGGGGTGTATTCTGGCTTTCAGGCTGCCCACAGCTCCCATTGACCCAATGTCTCAGCAAGGCTGGCTGGAAGTAGGTTTCTGGGTTGTTGTTTTTTATCTTCTATAATTGATACACTGTTTCTTTAAGCCAGGGCCTAGGCAGTTAACAAAACCTCCTCTCTCCTTCAGCTCTGGCTTCTATAATGAAACAATGTTTCCCTTAGAAGTCAGGCCCGGCCTACTGTTTGCTTCAGCTCCCAAGGCTTCTATCATTGATACTTTGTTGTAAATTTGTTGTTCCCTAGAGCCAAGAGACATGCAGGCGACCCGCAAACAGTTTTACTCCTGCTGCAACGAAAACTGCCTGTTTATTCAGCTCCCTGAGTGCCGGCCTCCATCTTGGCTGGGATAATTTATATATAGTAGATCTGATTGGCTGGTGGGCGTGGCTTAGGCATCCTGAAGGGATGGTCAATTTTCATATTATACTTTTATTATATAGGATAATCCTGAAACATTTCATAAAAAACAACAACATGGAAATTTAAAACAAAATTAACTTGTCAACTATAAAGAAGTTATGGTTCTAATGGAATGCCAATGAACATTAATCTATATAAGGGTGTTAAAATTCAAAGCTTATGATATGCAAACCATATAGTTCAAAACCATAATAAAGAGTGAATATTTAATGTTATATTGATCTAAAATATTAAAATCTAACAAATATTTTATTTTATTATTTTTTATTGTTTTTTGAGAGAAAGGAAGGGAGGAAGATAGAGAGAGAGAGGAAGGTATCAATATGAGAAAAAAACAGACCAGTTGCTTCCATATGCATCCTGACCAGGGATTGAACCCACAACCTAGACATGCGTCCTTATCTGCAGCAAACCACCAACCATTTAGTATAAGAATAGATGTTCCTGCCCTAACTGGTTTGGCTCAGTGGATAGAGCATCAGCCTCTGGACTCAAGGGTCCCAGGTTCGATTCCAGCTAC
>PVJC01054818.1:0-10385 GCA_004026665.1 Murina feae | reverse complement strand
TGCAACAGCATAGGAGAGACCTAGAGCACTGACCATCCTCACAGTGCTCTAGAGGAGCTGCAACCCCAGTGTCATATGGAACAGCAGGAGAGAGCTGAAAGGGCGGGGTTGGGAAGAGTGGCTACAACGTCTGTTATTAATGGAAGTCTGTCCACAAAACCACAGAACTAGTTAGCTCTCAATCCTCACTACACACCTTTTCTTCTCAATGACAGAATGCAGTGAGCACAACACTCTTACCCCCAGGGACAAACTTTAGAGGGGTATATTTTTTCTAAAGCAATGGAATTAATGATGACCACAGAATTCAGGCTTCTCAAGTGATCTGCCATGGAACAGGCTTTATCCAATTAGACTATTGTAAGTTGCATGGACTAAAAGGCAGCTTTCAAAAAAAGGCTGTCATCAGGCTAACTCAGTCACACAGACAAAGGTGCCAATTCATTTTCTTTAATACAAAACGGTCTGGGAGTACAATCTCATGGTAGCTTAAAGCACCCACTGAAAGAAAGCAGGTAAAGTCAAAGTCTTCCTTCCTCCCTCCCTTCCTCCCTTCCTTCCTTCCGCCCTCCCTTCCTTCCTTCCGCCCTCCCTTCCTTCCTTCCTTCATTCCTCTCTCTCTCTCCCCCTTCCTTTCCCTTCCTTTCCTTTTTCTTCTCTCACTTCTTTTCTTTCCATTGGGGATATTGTCCAGTTGGACATGGGCTAATGATCAGACTTTACCAGGCAGAGAACCACTGCTAGAGAAATGAGAAATCTGTAAAGCCATATAATACTGTTGGGACAAACCAGAGGACTTTCAAATGCTTGGTTAAATTCCCACAGAACATTACTTGAATTCCATTATTATATAAGACTAGAGGCCTGATACATAAAACAACTGCACTTGTGGTGGGAAATCTTTCAGCCCAGCCTTCACACTCTCCCAGTTTAGGAGCCCTTGGGGGATGTCTGGCTGATGGCTTTAAGAACATACAGGAATTTTGAAATAAAATGAAGACCATTGATGGACAAGAAGGAGAAGGCAACCACATCCAATCCAGTAGCATAGGAGAGAACCTAGTTGATCATTCTCACAGTGCTCTAGAAGAGCTGCAACCCCAGAGTCATATGGAAAAACATGACTCCATGGGCATCAGGCCTAAGCTGTCAGTCAGACATCCTTAACGCTGCAGCAGAGGCAGGAAAGGCTCTCACTACTACTGCTGCGCTTGCCAGCTGTGAGCCCAGCTTCTGGCTAAGCGGTGCTCCACTTGTGAGAGAATATTGACCACCAGGAGCCAACTCCTGCATTGAGCATCCTGGTGGTCAGTGTGCATCATAGCAACCGGTCATTCTGCTCTTCTGCAGATTTGCATATTAGCCTTCTTTAATATAGGATTAGAGGCCCGGTGCATGAAATTTGTGCTTGTGGGGGCGGGAGGGAGTTGTCCTCAGCCCAGCCTGCACCCTTTTCAATCTGGAACCCTTCAGGATCGGGCCTAAACCAGCAATTGGATATCCCTCTCACAATCCAGCACTGCTGCTTCCAACTGCTTGCCTGCCTGCCTGCCTGATTGCCCCTAACTACTTCTGCCTGCCAGCCTGATCACCCCTTAATCACTCCCCTGCCAGCCTGATTAATGCCTAACTGCACCCTTGCCAGCCCAATCACCCCCAACTGCCCTCCCCTGCAGGCCTGGTGGCCCCCAACTGCCATCCCTGCTGGTTTAGTTGCCCCTAAATGATCTCCACTGCCAGCCTAACTGCCCTGCCCTGATGGACTTGTCCCACCCAACTTCCCTCCCCTGTTGGCCTGGTTACTCTTAACTACTCTCCCCTGCCAGCCTGGTTGCCCACAACTGCTCTCCCCTGCCAACCATCTTGTGGCTGTGGGTGCCACCATCTTTGAGGATGAGGCAGTCAATTAGCATATTCCCTCCTTATTGGCTGCTGGCTCTGCCATCTTTGAAGGTGGAACAGTTCAATTAGCATATTTCCCCCTTATTGTTATGGTTGCCACCATCTTTGTGACAGTGTGAGGGTCAATTACCTTATTCTCTCTTTATAAGATAGGATGGAAAAAGACTAGTTAATGTCAATCTTCTCTAGCATTAGTATGTTTAGTTTCCATATTGTTCTATTTCCATTATCGTAGCTGTTTTTCCTGTACATAAGATACAATTTCACTCTCACTACTTTTTATATTCTCTTCCTTTGTCTTTAAGTTTCCAAAATTTTATTTTGCTGTATCTTACCATGCATTTCACTGGATTGATCCTATATGATGCCCTTTCACCTTATTTCATCTGTGGGTTTATGCCTTTTGCCAAATTTGTAAATGTTCCAGGTATTATTTCCTCAAATACTTTCCCAACCTTAAATTATTTCTCCTACTTTTTAGGATGCCAATGTCTTAGGTATAATATATTTTCCTACTAAAGGTCCAGTGCACAAAAATTTGTGCACACGGAGGGGGCATCTCTCAGCCCAGCCTGTGTCCTCTCGATTCCCTGGGAGATTGAGCCTAAGCTGGCAGTCAGATATCCCTCCAGCAGCCCCTGAGCCCTCAGGGGATGTCCACTTACCAGCCAGTGGGGAGCAGGCCTAAGCTGCAGTTGGACATCCTTAGTGCTGCTGAGGAGGTGGGAGAGGCTCCCACCACTACCACTGTACTGGCAGCCATCAGCCTGGCTTGTGGCTAAGGAGAGCTCTCCCTGTCGGAGTGCACTGACCACCAGGGTGCATCTTCTGCATTGAGCGTCTACCCCCTGGTGGTCAGTGTGTGTCATAGTGACCAGTCATTCCCAGTCTTTCTGCTATTAGGGTCAATTTGCATATTACCCTTTTATTATATCGGACTAGAGGCCCAGTGCACAAAAATTTGTGCACTCAGGGGGTCCCTCAACCCAGCCTGTGCCCTCTAACAGTCTGGAACCCCTCGGGGGATGTCCACCTGATGGCATGCCTGGCTAGCCTGGGTGAGGGGCTGATGGCCATTTTCAGGCTTGCAAAGCCCCCTAGTGGGTACCCTCACCCAATCGGGTGTAGCCAGCCTGGATGAGGAGCTGAGGGTGGTTTTTCAGGCTGCCCTAAGCCCCTTCAGGGTTTGAGTCCCTATTGGGGTGCCTGGTTGGAAGCAGGTATCTGGGATTTATTTATCTTCTATAATTGAAACTTTGTTGCGTTGGTCTCCTGCACGAAGCCTGGGTTGCCCAAGCCTGGCAAGTATCTGGGGTTTGTTTATCTTCTATAATTGAAACTTTGTAGACTTGAGTAGAGCTTAGGGCCCACAGGGCCCTGGCTTCCTCCATTGCCCGGAGCATCTCCTGCTCTGTGGCTGCCACCATCTTAGTTGAATTAATTTGCATATTTGCTCCTGATTGGTTATTAGTGGCCCATTGCAGGAAGATTCTTGCAAGAATAGGGCTTCCTGAGCCAGAGCGAAGCAGAGAAGGGAGCGAAACCTGCCTCAGCTTCCATCTCTGGTGCCTCGGCTCCCGTCTCTGTTGCCTCAGCTCCCTCCCATCTCTGCCACCTCAACTCCCTCCCTTCTCTGCCTCCTCAACTCCTGTCTCTACTGCCTCAGCTCCCTCCCATCTCTGCTGCCTCAGCTCCCATCTTTGCTGCCTCAGCTCCCTCCCTTCCTCCTCCCTCCCATCTTCACCATCTCTGTTACCTTGGCTCCATTCCTTCTACACTTGACTTCCTTCTACACTGTCTTTAGTCTTCGCTCACCTGTGTATGCAAATTAACTGTCATCTTTGATGGGTTACTTTGCATATAGTCATTCTGATTGGCTGGCAGACATGGCTTGGTTGGTGGGCATGGCTTAGGTGTAACAGAGTGAAGATTAATTTGCATATTACTCTTTTATTAGATTAGATAGATAACTCTGCATGTCCTTGAGGCTCTATTCATTTTTTCATCCTATTTTCACTCTGTTGTTCTATTTTTCAGTTTCACTGATTTTTTTCTGGTGTCCCCACTATTCTGCTACTGAGACCATCACTGAGTTTTTACATATAGGGTGGGGCACAAATATGTTTACAGTTGTGAGGACAGGAAACACAGAGTTCATTTTTGTATTATTTATTAACTAGAGGCCCAGTGCACATATTTGTGCCCTGTGGGGTCCCTTGGCCAGATCTGTGGGATAGGATCAAAACTGGCTCTCTGACATCCTCTGAGAGGTTCCAGATTATCAGAGGTTGCAGGCCAGGCCAAAGGAACCCATGAGTGAATGATGAAAGGTCAGGGAGGGATGCAGGAGGTTGGCCAGCTGAGGAGGGACCGTGGGAGGGTTCTAGGCATAGCCAGCCCATTTCGCTCAGTCCCAATCAGCTGGACCCCAGTAGCAAGCTCACCTACCAGTTGGAGCATCTTCCCTCTGGTGGTCAGTGAACATCATAGTGAGCGGTTGAGAGACCTTGGCATATTATTAGCATATTATGCTTTGATTGGTTGAATGCCTGATGTGACAACCAGACACTTAGCATATTATGCTTTTATTACATAGCATCATTGTATTAATTTCCATACAAACACCTGTAAACCTATTTTTGCCCCATTCTACATTGATTGTTGTATATTTCAATTCTAAAGTTTCTAAGGAATTCTTCTTTTATATCTTCTTACCTCCTTGCTGGAACTTTCTATCATTTCATTAGTTTCCAGCATGTTGGCAATTGCTTATTGAAACATGTTAATGATGACCACTTTGGATTCTCTGAAGAATATTTCTAACATCAATGTCAACTTAGTGTTAGTTAATGTTTTTGGTGTTATATGATGCGTGCAAGCATGTATGTGTGTGTGTACCATTTTATTGCCTTTTTCTAGTTAGAGAATGATTAAATTAACATATTTACTCTGACTTATTTATAGTAAACATTTATTTGCTTTGTTTTAAATGACCTTTGAAGGGAATACATATTACAATATAATGTTGTGGACAAAAAGCGGGGTGGCACATACTAAACTTGACAACCTTAATTAAGGAAGGTATACATGGTCAGTCTTATAAAGTCAGAGACATAAAGTAACCATATAAGAAGGTCTGAAACTTAAAATTTCTAACTAAAAGGGAGTCTTGGTATGTATTCATGTCCTTGACGAAGGTCAATCTCTGTCTTAACTGAGCCTGTAGATTGTCCTTTTGCATCTAAAATAATATACCTTTGGAATGTCTGACATAACTACTGCACCAGGGCTAGAGACCAGAGAACAACTCACTGCTATCTTGCCCCTGCATACCATCTCTATGCGCTCCAAATGTCCATTAGCAAACATCCTATACCACCAAGGAAGTGTGTGTCTATTTGTATTATTTTTCATCCAATCTCAGAGATTTCCCACTTTGCTATCTCTAGTCTACCAATGAATCTCAGGAAACCACTCGTATGGTCTCTCTTTGATTCTGATGCATAAATCAGCAATAAAACTGTTATTCCCCAGAGCATTTTGTCCATCCTTTTAGGTTTTGCTTCACAACAACTGTTGTCAATTTGCCTCAAATAAACTCTTATAAGATTTTTTTCTTAGACTAGACACTCTTTTGTGGACAATGTAGTCAGTACCAGAATGTTCCTTTGTGATAACTATTTTTATGTAAAAATGTCTTCTGTCATTCTAAAATGTTTACTCATTGCCTTTTTCTTCTTATTTTTCCTTTCTTAAAATTCTGTTTTCCAATAGAAATCATTTTAATAAAAATATAAGATAACTCCCTAGGAGGTTTGGGCTAGTGGATAGAGATTTGGCCCTGCAATTTAAGCATCCTGAGTTCAATTCTGATCAAGAGCATTTACCTCAGTTGCAGGCTCAACTCCTGGCCCTGGTCTGGGAACGTGTGGAGGCAACCAATGGATGTGTCTCTTTCACCTCCATATTTCTCTCTCTCTCTCTGTCTCTCACCCTGCTTCTACTCTCTAAATATCGATGAAAAAATATCCTGGGGTGAGAATTAACAAAAAACAATGTAAAATAATTATGCATTTTTGTCTTCAGTCAACTAGTTTTAATAGTAATAATTTCAAAATCACTTATTTATAATGTTTCTTAAAATTTTTAAGAAAAATTAAATAAAGCTTAGACTCTGTTTTATTACTGTGCCTTATGGAAGGACCAAATTTTTAACAAATATATTATGCTCTGGAGAAAGAACTAAGGTAATAAGCAAATAAGTGTTTTTTTCTTATAATCAAATTAATTCACATCATTACTGCAAGACTAAATATTTGCTTGTTCTTCTTATTGTTGTTCTTAGTATTCAGATTGCTCCATTTTACCTTTTTAGCATATTATTTGATTTTTTTTGCCCTTTGTTTACATGAACTATTGCAGACCAAATTCTAGCCTCTTCTATGAGAAAACCATTTTAAAAATCTATAGCAAAGATCATAACAAAAAATGATAGGAAAGCAAGTGTTCTATTGATCAAAAGAAATTATGATCTTTGAATCTTAAGATACAGGAACTAGTTTGTAAATAAAAAATCTTAATCTCTCTCTTTGTCTTTCATACACATACACACACAGACATTCACATACACATCACATATAGAATCAAGTAAAACTCATATTTACCTTCATATCATCACAAATAGTACCATCATATACATAGGTATTATCTGGATTTGTGACTTTTGAATCCTTCCTTGCAGCTGCTGACATACATATATGGCCACCAAGATAAGTATATTGAACATCAAAATTTCTATTTTTCGTTATAAATGAATGTGTCCAGTCACAAACTATCTTTGAACACAGGCTGTCTCTGGCAATATAAAGCAGAGAAAATTCTCCATATGTCACTTTGGGACACAATTTTTTAGGTATATAATGATTAAAGTATGAGAATAATTTAAAACATTACTCAGAACATAACACCAAAGCTACTCAGAGCATACACCATATTATCAAGTGTAACATATAAATTCATCCATATGTACTAAATTCATCTCTCACTTGAATTAAGTGACATATTGCAGAAAACACATACACACAAACACATATATGCATTTGGGAAATAGGTAAGTTTTGAAATACACACGGAAAAGGACAGTTTGGTTTCCAACATTTTCCATAGTCATCTTTTAGAGAATTCACTTCTTCTGCACATAGATATGTTCCGCCTCTAGCAACTGAAAACAAAAAGTTCCAATTACTCATCTTACAAAACTTAAAACTACAGTATGGTACATTAATACAGAGACAACTAGACAGCAGAAATATCCAATCAATACCATCTACTACAAGTATTTCATGTCACCTACTGGCTCTTCCAGAATGAGAAACACTCCCAAAAAAACTACCCACTTGAGAAGAGAAAAAGTGGTATCATCTTATAGAAATGACTTAAAAGTCAGTCATTTCTTTTCTGATACATAATTCTAGTAATCTATTCCCTGAATACCAATCACATGAAATTTGCCTAATGCTCTGTTCTCTTTGTCTTATGTTTACTAAGCTTATTTTGCTCTTGACATAATTCAAACTTATTTTGATTTACAATGTTATTTTCAAATTTGGATTTAAATAAACAATATATTTTTGTGGATTTTAGGGTGAGTTGCTGAATTTAGTAAACAGTTCTAAAATGAACCCTTGAAAAACACACAAAGCTATTACATTTTCCAAATAACTCCGCACACTGTCTAGATGGATCGCGACATATTCCCTTATAGCAAAAGGCGGTATTATTGTTACATGGTTCTAAATCAATAGATTTCATGTCTGGCACACAATACTGAGATATTCCATTGCAAAATTCTGTAAAATCACATGGATCAATGCTTCTCCGACATACATGTCCTCTTGGCATTAGCTGTGAGGGGAAAAAAATGGGGTAGGGGGGAGGGATACATTTTATTCAAATGACTTGAAGTGCTTCCCACATGGCAATGAATCAAGTCTCACCACACTATTCCAAGCAAGGCATTACTATCTACTATTAAAATTTACATAAACTGTCATTATCTAATCTAATAAAAGAGTAATATTGAAATTGACCATTTCTACAGGAGGCCTAAGCCATGCCCACCAGCCATGTATGCAAATTAACCCAGCCAAGATAGAAGCCAGCAGTCACGGAGCTGGAGTAAACAAGCAGCTTCCGTTGCTCCAGGAGTAAACTCTCTGCTGTGCGCTGGGCCTCTCTGTGCTTCAGGCAACATACTTACAACATTGTCTCAATTATAGAAGCCTCAGAGCTGAAGCAAACAGCAGGCCTGGGCCAGACTAATAAGGCAACATTCTTTCAATTACAGAAGCCATGAGCTGAAGCAGACAGGAGGCTTCGTTACCTGCCTAGGCCTTGGCTTAAAGGAACAGTGTATCAATTACAGAAGATAAATATACCCCAGAAACCTGCTTCCAGCCAGCCTTGCTGAGACATTGGGTCAATGGGAGCTGTGGGCAGCCTGAAAGCCTGAAAACGCCCCTCAGCCCGTCACCCAGGCTGGCCACACCCCAATGGGGTGAGGGATCCCACTAGGGGGCTTGGCCAGCCTGCAAACAGCCATCAGCCCCTCACCCAGACTGACCAAGCACACCAGCAGGTGGACATCCCCAGAGGGGTCCCAGACTGTGAGAGGGCACAGGCCGGGCTGAGGGACCTCCCAAGTGCACAGAGCGGCTGCAGGGCGGAACAGCGCAGGACCCAGGA
Organism: Murina feae; assembly: GCA_004026665.1. NCBI lineage: Eukaryota > Metazoa > Chordata > Mammalia > Chiroptera > Vespertilionidae > Murina > Murina feae. Next base: position 1,739 of record PVJC01054818.1, on the reverse strand, counting down.
TCGGTGAGTGGGAAAGAGGCAGCAGGGTTGGCAGCCTGCTTGGTGGCTCCCCAGGCCCTTTGTGGGGCAACAGGGAGTGGGAAAGAGGCGATGGGGGCCGAGTGCCTGTTTGGAGGCTCACTGGGCCCTTTGAGGAGCACCGGGGAGCGGGAAAGAGGTGGTGGGGTTGGGGGCCTGCTTGGCGGCTCCTTGGGTCCTTTGAGGGGCACCGGGGAGTGGATAAGAGGTGGCGGCCTGCTTGCCGGCTGCCCAAGCCCTTTGAGGGGCATCGGGGAGCGGGTAAGAGGCAGTGGGGAGTCAGCAGCCTGCTTGATGGGTTTCCCAGGCCCCTTGCAGGGCACCGGGGAGGGAGAAAGCAAGGCGGCGTGATGGGGAGTGGGAAAGAGGTGGTGGGGGGTCAGCAGCCTGCTTGGTGTGCTTCCCAGGCCCTTTGCAAGGCACCGGGGAGCGGGAAAGAGGCAGTGAGGGTCGGGGGCCTGCTTGGCGGCTTCCCAGGCACTTTGCAGGGCACTGGGGAGTGGGAAAGCAAGGCAGCAGGGTACTGGTGAGTGGGAAAGAAGCAGCAGGGGCATCTTGGCCTGCTTGGCAGCTGCTCAGGCCCTTTGTGGGGCACCGGGGAGCAGGAAAGCAAGGCTGCAGGGGCCAGGGTCCTGCTTGACGGCTCCCCAGACCCCTTGGCGGCACTGGGGAGTGGGAAAGGAAGGCAGCAGGGGATCGGTGAGTGGGAAAGAGTCAGTGGCCTGCTTGGCGGCTCCCCAGGCCCTCTGGAGGGCACTGGGGAGCGGGAAAACAAGCTCTTGGGGCCTGGGGGCCTGCTTGGCGGCTCTCCAGACCCCTTTCGGGGATCAGGGAGCAGGAAAAGGCTGGTCTGACCACAAGGCGGAGTTTTCCCTGCTTTCTGGTGATTGGAGGGAGATGGGTAGTAGGCAAGCTTGGGAGGCAGGCAGCACCCAGCCCTGGCCACAGTTCAAAAAAGAGAACATGCAGGGGAGGGCAAGAGTCTGAGAGATCAACATAGAGGGGGTGCCTACTCCAAGCCTCGACAGTGTGCCTGGGGGCAGGCCCCCAGCAGGTGGACACACACAGGAGGACTGCTCTGAGCGTCAGATGCGGCTGGGGACAGGTCCCCAGTGGTGACACACACACACACACAAGGCGCCTGGCAAACTGGGGCCATCATAGGACATCCACTGAGGGGTTCCAGACTGTGAGAGGGGGCAGGCTGGGCTGAGGGACCCCCACTCTTCCCCCGTCATGAATTTCGTGCACCGGCCCCTATTATATATATACTAGGGGCCCGGTGCACAAAAATTTGTGCACTCGGAGGGTGGGGGTCTCTCAGCTCGGCCTGTGCCCTCTTGCAGTCTGGAACACCTCAGGGGGGCGGGGGGAGATGTCCACCTGCTTGGCATGCCTGGCCAGCCTGGGTGAGGGGTTGAGGGCCATTTTCAGGCTGTCCACAGCCCCTTCAGGGTTCGTGCACTGGGGGTGGGAGGGCTGGTGAGTGCAGGCCTGGACGTTTCCCACCAGAGGGCCCACGATCGCACACGCCTGGTGGACCCGCACTGCTGAGGCAACACACCTGACACAGAGCTGGGTGGCAAGCCAGGGGCGGACGCTGGTGCAGGATCCCTCGGTGGGGCCCTGCTGCTGAGCAAACACACCTGGGGTGGAGCCGGGCAGCAAACTGGCTTCAGATTCTCCGCACTGTGCAGCAGACGCTCCCGCACGCCCTGTCG
>PVJC01054817.1:0-10383 GCA_004026665.1 Murina feae | reverse complement strand
GAGCTGGGGCGCCGCTCGCCTCTCTGGTTGGCACCCCCTCCCCGGGCCTGTGCGGTTTCACGTGTGTTAACTACGAGGAGGAGAGAAACCGCGGCCACGGGCACTCTCCTGCGTCCCGGGACTGGGATGCGCTGGCAGGATGGGGGGCGCAGGGTGGGGGGGTGTTTTAGACGCCTCGTCCCCTGGGCCCCCTTCCTGCTCCGCGGGGCTGACTGTCCCTCCCCAGCTGCTCATGGGGGCGCGGGTCCTGTTCCCTGCGGAGCCCCCTCCAATCTGCTCAGGACCAGAGCCCGGCTCCGTGTGGGCTTCAGACCTCGGTCCAGACGGCTCTCCCCCGCCCCCCGTCACACAGGCCCTGAATCAGGCTCGTGTGACAACCCTTTTTAACTCATTTATTTTTGCTCATCCTCACCCGAGGATATTTTCCCACTGATTTTTAGAGAGAGTGGAAGGGAGGGAGACAGAGAAGCATTGACGGGGGACAGAGACACGCCTGGATGGGGTGCCTGCTCCATGGGCCCTGACCAGACTGGGGTTCCAGCCTGCAGCTATGCACATGCCCTTAACCGGAATCGAACCCACGACCCTTAGGTCCCAGGGCTGATGCTCTAACAACTGAGCTCCCAGCCAGGGCTCATAACTTAAAATTGATTGTCTTGGGTGTCCTCACCCCCCCACCACCACCACACTTTGCCTCCTGGGGCGGGAGGGGGGCAGGTTGTGGACTCCCAGGGGCAGGAGTGTGTGGGGATGCATCTCCCCCTGCAGGAGCTGAGGGAGGGGCCAGAGAGGCCTCCTGGGTAAAGGAGGGCTGGGCTGGGCTGGTGTTGATGGGGCTGGCAAGGTGGGGAGCCACCACCTGGGGCCCTCACCCACCCCTCCCTCGCTCTCTGCCCCAGGAGTGGCTGAGCAGGTTCGGATACCTGCCACCCGTGGACCCCACCACCGGGCAGCTGCAGACGCAGGAGGAGCTGACCAAGGCCGTGGCCACCATGCAGCGCTTCGCAGGGCTGGAGGCCACTGGGGTCCTGGGTCAGTCCCAAGCTGGGCTCGGGGCCTGGTGTCCCCAACTCCCTCTTCCCTGTGCCCCTCCACCCACCCCCGCCGGGGAGTGGAGTCAGGGATCCTCGTGGGAGCCCCTCTGTCACCCTCACCTCCCCCCAGAGGTGGGCACAGCCACACCCAGACCCAGCTTCACACTCTGCCTGATTCCTGCCCAGTGGGGTACCAGCTGGTGTTGCCCAAATGCCCAGCTTTCCAAGAGGAACCAGAAAGCTGGGGGTGGGGGTTAGTGAGCACCCCACTTTTTAAAAAATACTTTTATTTCAGAGAGGAAGGGAGAGGGAGAGAGAAACATCAATGAGAGAGGATCATGGGTCAGCTGCCTCCTATGGAGCCTGTAACCAGTGCCTGTGCCCTGACCGGGAATCGAACCCTGACCTCCTGGTTCACAGGTCGACGCTCAACCCCTGGGCCACGCCGGCCGGACCCAGTTCCATCTGTGTAAACACCTTGGTCAGGGCTGGCCATGAGTTCTCACCCCGTCCCCACCAGATGTGCTGTGGGGGCCCGGGCAGGGCTGAGCTGGGCCTGCCTCCTGACCCTGCACCCCGCACCCCTGCAGACGCAGCGACCCTGGCGCGGATGAGAACCCCGCGCTGCTCCCTGCCCGACCTCCCGGCCCCGGCTCGGAGGAGGCGCCAGGCTCCGGCCCCGACCAAGTGGAGCAAGAGGAACCTCTCCTGGAGGTGGGTGACCGGCTCCCCCTGCCTGTAGCAAGTTAAGCTACCTGCCCAAGATCATCACAGCTACTAGGTCTCCAAATTAAAGAAAGTAATTCAGGTAGCTTGACTACCAGTACAACACCTAAGCAGGCTCTTCCTAATGTGCCACAGGGCCCCACACCAGACAATGTTAACAATCATACTTTTTTGACATCCTGAAAGCTTGTCTTTTAAGGTGATAACACCCTAAAATTAAAATAATACCCCTGGAAATACCAAATCATGGTAGCATCAGGAAAACCTCAGTGCTGGGGGCCTGCTGAGCACCCGCCCCTCGGGGCTTTGGGTCGTGGGGGCTCGTCTTGGTTCTGGGGCCAGAAGTCGGAGGAGACCCGGGGTCACAGGGCTGACTCCTCCCAGACCCTGAGCAGGAGGCCGCCCGCCCATCACTCCTTCCCTGCCCCGTCCTCAGATGCCCCCGTCCTCTCTGTGTATCCTTTCTCCAAGGGGGACGCTCTCCATGGACTTAGCTGACGACGTCTAGGATAGTCTTGTTTTAATCCCTACCTTTAGTTTTAAAAATATATTCTTGTTGATTTCAGAGAGGACGAGAGGGGGGCGGGAAACAGCCATAATGAGAGAATCATGGATCGGCTGCCTCCTGCACGCCCCCTACTGGGGATCGAGCCCACAACCCGGGCCTGAGCCCAACTGTGCTTCCTGGTTCCTGGGTTGCCGCTCAACCACGGAGCCACTTCCCACCTTAAACCCCACTTCCAAACAGGGTCCCGACACCCACCCCGGGGCAGGGCGTCCCAGGGAGCCCCCTGCAGCCCGGTGGGGGCGCGGCCTGTCCCCGTGACCTGACCCCTGGCTCTGACCCCGCCCGCCCCCCCAGGGTCCGCACCTTCCCGCGGGACTCGCCCCTGGGCCGCGACACGGTGCGCGCGCTCATGCACTACGCCCTCAAGGTCTGGGGCGACATCACGCCCCTGAACTTCCACGAGGTGGCGGGCAGCGCGGCCGACATCCAGATCGACTTCTCCACGGCCGACCACAATGACCGCTACCCCTTCGACGGCCCGGGCGGCACGGTGGCCCACGCCTTCCTCCCCGGCGACCACCACACCGCGGGGGACACCCACTTTGACGACGACGAGGCCTGGACCTTCCGGTCCTCAGGTGCTGAGCCCTGGGGACCCCACGTCACCCCGGGGCCTCCGCAGACCCCTGGAGGTTGCAGGAAGCCACACCAACCCCGGGCACCCCTGTCCGCTCACGAGAACAGCTGGGCAGTCCCAGTTCAGGGCGACCTCACCCCCCATCTCCGGCCGGGACCCCACCGGGCGGCCCGGCTGAGCTGGGTTTGCGAGCCGGGGGCCCGTGTCCTCTGATGGCTGAGCAGCTGGTCCTCGCCTGGTCTCACCTCCCAGGAGGAAGAGGGAGCTGCAAGGCCCCGCAGGTGTGGGTGCGGGTGCGGGAGGAGAGGCTGCAAGGAGCTCATCCACACACAGGCCTTACGGGGGTCCTGGCCGGTGGGGTGCCCGAGTGCTATGGCGTCCCTGCACCCTGGGCCCGATGGGCCTGTACAGAGAGTCAACCCCAACACCCGGCCTGTGGACACGTCCGTGTCTCGCCATCCCCCGTGTCTCGCCGTCCCCCATACCTCGCAGTCCCCCGTGGCTCATTATTCCCCGTGTCCCCAGATGCCCACGGCATGGACCTGTTCGCGGTGGCCGTGCACGAGTTCGGCCACGCCATCGGGCTGAGCCACGTGGCGGCCACGCAGTCCATCATGCAGCCCTACTACCAGGGCCCGGTGGGCGACCCGCTGCACTACGGGCTCCCCTACGCGGACCGGGTGCGCGCCTGGCAGCTGTACGGTGAGCTCCCCTCCCCTCCCCTCCCCTCCCCTCCGCTCCCCTCCCCTTCACCCGAGAGCCCGCGCGGGCGCCCTGAGGTCGGGGACGGAGGCTGGGGACGCCCTGGGTGCAGGGCCCACAGGAGGTCTGGCATCTGCCTGGCGCGTATGCGATGGGACGCGCGGACGCAATCCCAGCCTCGCCCGGGAGCTTCAGGCACCGGCAGGACTCCGCGCCCAGGCCCCAGGCGGTCTCCGGCGGGACCGCTGGCGTGACGGGGCCCCGCGGGCGGGCGCAGCACTTGCCTGTGGGGTCGGGGAAGCTGAGGCCGCGAGACCGACCACCTGGGAGGAGCCCGCCGCTCGGCGCCCTCTGCTGGGCACGATGGGAAGTGCAGCGGAAGGAGGCCCCGCCCGTGGCGTCCCTGCTCGCCCTGCGGACGCCGCCCTCGCGCACGTGCTCCCCACACCCGCCGCCGCCCTCGGCATCTGGGTTATTTTATTGTAATAAATTTACCATTAAACTTTTTGTTTTTAATTTAGGGAGAGGAGAGAGAGATAGAAAACCGATGATGAGAGAGTCCTGGACCTGCTGCCTCCTACTCGCCCCCCACTGGGGGTGGAGCCCGCAACCCGGGGCTGTGCCCGACGGGGAATCGAACCCTGACCTCCTGGGTCCTAGGTCGACGCTCAACCCCTGAGCCACCCGGCCGGGCGGGCGGGCGGGCGGGCGGATTTACCACTTTAAAGCGCACAATCCAACATGAACACAGCCGCAAAGCACTGCAGCGGGCGCTGGACTCCGGGGCACCCACAGGCCCATCTGCCCAGCGGGCTTGGGGCCACCCGGGGTTCCGGGAAGCGGGCTGGGATTTGAGGGAGGCGGGCGCCCCGGGTTCCACGCGGCCATCTGTCTCCGTAGGCGTGCGGGAGTCTGTGTCCCCCACGGCACAGCTGGACACAGCCCAGCCTGAGGAGCCCCCCCTCCTGCCGGAGCCCCCCGACAACCGGCCCAGCACCCCGTACGTGTGAGCCCGTCGCCCCTGCAACAGCACCCCCCCCCCAGTGGTGACTGGGCACCCTGAACCCCGGGCTCTGCTGAGAAAGGCACAGCTCTGGGCACTGAGCCCTGAGCGAGGCATCGATGACGAGAATCGCTGACCGGCTGCCTCTTGCAGGCCCCACGCTGGGGGTCGAGCCCGCACCCCGGCCTGGGCCCTGACCGGGAGTTGAACTGCGACCTCCTGGGTCATAGGTCGATGCTCAACCCCGGATGCTTTTCTCTCTTGATGCAACTGCAGTGAGTCCCAGAGCCCCAGGAGGGCGAGGGGCTCCCTCAGGGCCGCTCCTCCCGCCCTGGCCCAGGAGGGGGCGCCCGCCCACGGCTCTCTCGCCCGCAGGTCCGGGGGGGATGTGCCTCACAGGTGCAGTGCGCACTTCGACGCGGTGGCGCAGATCCGCGGCGAGGCCTTCTTCTTCAAAGGTAGCTGCTCGCAGGGAGCCGGGTGGGGGGGTGGGGGGTGGGCCCCGGCCAGGCCCCCCACAGCTGTGCCGCTGTCCCCGCAGGCAAGTACTTCTGGCGGCTGAACCGGGACGGGCACCTGGTGTCCCTGCAGCCGGCGCAGATGCACCGCTTCTGGCGGGGCCTCCCCCCGCACCTGGACGGCGTGGACGCCGTGTACGAGCGCACCATCGACCACAAGATCGTCTTCTTTAGAGGTGGGCGACCACCAGCTGCCCCGCACCCCGAGCTCGCGTGGCATGGGGGGCAGCCTGTGGTTTGCTCTGTGCCCCGCGCTGGTACAGAGTGTGTGTGGAGGAGGGCAGGATGAGCAGCCATAAGGGATGAGGAAGTTTGTTCCAGGTTGACCCGGGGGAACAGTGTTCCAGGCAGAGGGAACAGCCGTGCAAAGGTCCTGGGGCAGGAAAGGTCCAGCCAAGTACAGAGAGGGGACTAGGCTGGAGCCAGGAGCTGGGCAAGGACGCAGGGGTTGAAAGTACATGGGGACCATGGCCAGGCCCAGGTGTCCGTGATGACAGGTGCACCCCCCCACGCTGTCAGCTTGGGGAAAAGGCAGGATGGGCCTGTAGCAGGTACCTGAGGCTGCAGCCCTTCCTGTGTCACATGCAGTGTATGTGTGCAGAGGCTGCTGTGTTTTGGGATGTCAGGCTCCCCAGCCTGGCCGCCAAGTGGTGTGTGGGGCCCAGGGCCCAACCCCCACACTCCCTGCCCAGGGTTGACCACAGTCCCAGTGGCACCTTCTAGACTCGATTCTTCCTCAACTTGTGAAAACGGGGGGCGGGGGGTTCCCCGTGGGCATCGGCAGCTCCAGCTTTGAACTGCCAGGCGGTGTGGCCCCCCGGACAGCCCTGACCGCGTCTGCGTCCTTCACCTCCTCCCCCGCTCACAGGCACCTGAGCTGTTTCCAGTCTCTGCAAAGGATTTTCTTTCATAAGATTTTCTTAATCGGTTAAACATTTTAAAAAAATATTTTTGTTGATGTCAGAGAGGAAGGGAGAGGGAAATAGAAACATCCATGATGAGAGAGAATCGCTGACCGGCTGCCTCCTGCACGCCCCCCGCTGGGGATGGAGCCCGCACCCTGGGCCTGTGCCGGGACCAGGAATGGAACCCGTGACCTTTTGGTGCCCAACCAGCTGAACTGCACCGGCCGGCCTGTGGCTTTGCTGTACGTTTCTCAGCATCATGGGGGCGGAGCCTCTTTTCAAGCTGTTGGCGTCTCTGCGGAGGGGAGGGTGTGCCGTCAGTCACCCGCTGACCCGGAGTCTCAGGTTCCCGCCCCCCTCCCGGGCGGAGCAGCTGCGGGGCATTCCCAGTGCGGAGTCCAGGCTGCGCCCAAGCCTCCTAGACTGCGTTCCGCAGTGTAACCCGGGGACATGCTGGGGGGGGGGGGGGGATGGCGTCTGCTTGTGCGCAGCGTCCGACTGGTGCACACGCACCCCTGCTTAGACCCCGACGGGCAGCCTGTCCGGTCTCTGCACTCAGCCCTCCCAGCCCACCTCCTCGTGGGAGCCGAGGAAGCAGAGCAGATAGAGGGCATCTCAGGGGCCGGGACTCAGGCGTCAAGTGGCTACAGCCTCAGAACCTGGCGCTCGGGCTGCTGCCAAGTGGAAGGACCCAGTGCCAGGCCCAAATAGGTGTCGGGCAGGGGCAGGTGCCTGAGCCCATAGCAGGTGCTCAGTAAACACTCGTGAGCACTGGTGGGCGCTGCAAGGGGTGGGGGACGGGTGCTGGGGGAGAAGCCAGGGCGGGAGCCCCGCCTTTGGAGGGCTGAGCCCCCGGCTCTTTCTCTCCCCAGGAGACAGATACTGGCTGTTCAAGGACACGCATGTGGAGGAAGGATTCCCCCGGCCCATCTCCGACTTCGGCCTCCCTCCAGGCGGCGTGGACGCTGCCTTCTCCTGGGCCCACAGTGACAAGACTTATTTCTTTAAGGACCAGCTGTACTGGCGCTACGATGAGCTCACACGGCGCATGGACCCCGGCCACCCCGCCCGCAGCCCCCCGTGGAGGGGCGTCCCCAGCACGCTGGACGACGCCATGCGCTGGTCCGATGGTGAGCCCGGTGGGGGTGTGGGCGGGTGCAGCCCCTCACCCACTGCGAGGCGGCCGGCCGGTGCCTGTCCTGTCCCCTCGTCCCTCCCTGACCTGGCAGCACAGTGTCCTGTAGGAAACCGGAGCGTCTCATCCATCCCCCTGTCGGCCACGGCCCCTCCCACCCCCTCCCAGAGCTTCTCGGGCCTGTGAGGCTGCGCCCAGGGGCCGATGGGCCTGACCACGAGCCCCTCTCGCCTCCCTGTGGCCTCGAGGCCCTGCCCCCTCCCACTCCCGCTCCCCCTGTTCTGGGGCATCGAGGAGCTCAGCGCCTCCCTCTCCCCCCAGGGGCCGCCTACTTCTTCCGCGGCCAGGAGTACTGGAAGGTGCTGGACAGTGAACTGGCCGTGGCGCCCGGCTACCCCCAGTCCACGGCCCGGGACTGGCTGGTCTGCAGAGACTCACAGGCCGACCCTGAGGGCAGGGGCGCAGAGGGAGAGGTGGGGGCCCACGCCCCGCCCGGCCAGCACGAGCGCAGCCACGCGGAGGACGGCTACCAGGTGTGCGCCTGCAGCTCCCTGGCTGCCCGCCTGCCCGGGCCCGCGGGCTCGCTGCTGGCCACCGCGCTGCTGCCCTCCCTGGGCCTCCTGCGGCGAGGGGCTTGGGCGCTGGCGCTCTGAGAGGTGCTGCCAGAGGACAGACGGTCACGGCCCAGGGCCACAGGGGCAGGGATGGTGCCCCAGCCTCCGGCACCTGAAGCAGGAGCCCCCGGGTCAGCCTCCCGGACGGAGGGGCGGCCCCCTGGCCATCAGCACTGACACATGGACACAGGAGTGCCGTCCCCTGCTCTGCAGCCTCCGCCGCCAGCCCCACTGCCTGCTGGGAGGAGTCCGTCCAGGAGATGCCGTCATGGCCAGCCGCCAAGTGGGGACTGGGGACGGGAGGTGCTGACCTTCTTGCCGGCGGAGACTCTCCTGATGGGCCGGCCTCAGGCCTGAGAGCAGAGCCCAGCAGCTTCACCACCCCTATCGCGCCCACACTGCCCGCCCTGGCCCCTGGTGCTTCCGTCCACCTGTCCCAGAGGGCAGCCCCCAATACTCAGATGAGCCCCCCGTGCTGGGCCCCCCAGACTCCCTGTGAGGCCGACAGACAAACATGACTTCGCTGCTTCCTAGGCCTCAGGCCTGATGCCCTTCAGGCGGGGCTGTGGGGGGAGGGGTCCTGGAGGCCTGGACCCCGGGCCCCCCTGCCCTCAGGTGGAGGGGCTTCCAGGAAGGTCTGTGTGGGGGGTCACACCCCCCCTCAGGGTCACCAGCTCCGTTCTGCCCAGCACTGCCGGACGACTCCGTGTCCCGGGGTGATTACACCCATTTCTCAGATGGGCCAGTGGAGGCCGGCCAGGAAATGGGCCTCCTGCCTGCAGCTTGGGCCCCCTCGGGTCTCAGGTGTGACGAAGCCTGTGGATGGAGGGCTTGCCTGTGCGTGTGAGAGGTGCAGAACGAGATGCCTCCTGTTGGTCCTCGGGAGGCCCCTGGCGCAGCTGCCAACCCCGCCTGCCGCCCACACGGCAGGGTGCCACTCCCCAGGGTTCCTGGGGGTGTGAGCTGGGCCGGGAAGGGCCTCCTCACAGCTGCAGCCAATGGGGTTCTGTTAGGAAGAGGCTAGTCGCTGAGGAGCAGGAGGCTGCAAGGGGGGCCGTGCGGGGCTGGTTCACGAGCCCCCACACAGTGTGAAGTCCACGGCCTGGGGGCTCCGGGAAGGCCTCCTGAGCAGGAACAGGCAGGAGGTGGTCCCCCAGGAGGGGGAGAGGCTGGGCCTGCTGAGCAGGGAGCCTTGTGGCCTCCCCCACCCACCCCGCCCACCGAGAACCACAGCCCCCAGAGGGCAGGGCCAGCCCCAGGGCCTGGAGATGCTGAAGGGCATTGAGGTCATGCCAGGTCCCAGGAAGTTATTACTGAATTTCACCACCGGCCTGAGGGAGGGGCACGAATGGTCCTAGTTTTTTCTTTTTTAATATATTTTTACTGATTTCAGGACCGGGTCTGGGAGAAGCCGGGCTGTCCTGGTGGGGGGTGGCCTCACCCGTGTTAAAACCAAACACGTGATAAAACCTGCCCCTGGTTCTGTCTCCTGTGACGCCGTGAGCGGCAGCGCAGAGCTGTGACCCCCGTGTGGGTGCTGGGTTGGGAGGGACAAGTTATCCACGAAGTCAGCTGCTTCTGGGCCCTGAACAAGCGCACGGAATTCTCTGCTCCCCTCACCCCGTCTTTTTGCACACACACACATATATTTTTTAAAATATTTTTTTATTGATTTCAGAGAGGAAGGGGGAGAGAGAAACATCCATGATGAGAGAGAATCGTGGACCGGCTGCCTCCTGCTCGCCCTCCACTGGGGATCCAGCCCGCAACCCGGGCCTGTGCCCTGACCATGACCAACCGTGACCTCCCGGTTCCTAGGTCGACGCTTAACCACTGAGCCACACGGGCTGGGCTTCAGCCAAAGTCTGTTGCGTCCCTGGCTGTGCTGGCTCTACTTGGAGAAGCTGTGGGCCCTTGGGGGGCTCTGCAGCCCTGGGGACAGACCCAGAGAGCCCCCCGGAAGGACATCAGGGGACATACACCACAGGGAGGGTGAAGACTCAGGCGAGGTCACCGGAGAGACCCAGGGACACGCGCTGGGCCCAGGTGCTGGCTGACCTCGGTGTGACTCGGCCTGTGAGCAAACACACATGTCCCCGTGGGTGTGGGTGTCACGTTTACAAAACGTCACCGGGAAGCCCTCAGGGGCCGGCACACGTTTCACAGGTGGGGAAACCGAGGCCCTGGTCCAGGGGACCCTAGCAAACACTGCAGACTCAGGGTTCACACAGACTGACCCCGTGCCGGCCGCTGCGTTCCTGGGAGGATTGCGTCCCCGTGGCCAGGCTTCCAGCCGGCCTTCCTCCTGCTCGCGGCCCTTCCTGTGGTTCCCAGGACACGGTGAGGGGGACCAGGACCGTCCCAAGCGCTGGGCAAGGATCCCAGGATGTTAGTTCCCTGCGGCCCCTGGACATTAAATCTCTTCAGCCCAGTCCTGGCCAGTGTGGCTCAGTGGCTAGAGTGTCAGTCTGTGAACCAAAGGGTCCCGGGTTCGATTCCGGTCAAGGGCACAGGCCCGGGTTGTGGGCTCGATCCCCAGTGTGGGGCGTGCAAGAGGCAGCCGATCCATGATTCTCTCTCATCATCGATGTTTCTCTCTCT
>PVJC01054816.1:0-10423 GCA_004026665.1 Murina feae | reverse complement strand
GGAAAGCAAGCTCTTGGGGACTGGAGGCCTGCTTGGCGGTTTCCCAGGTCCCTTCCGGGGATCAGGGAGCAGGAAAAGGTTGGCCTGACCATGAGGCGGGGTTTTCCCTGCTTTCTGGTGGCTGGAGGAAGATGGGCAGTAGGCAAGCTTGGGAGGCAGGCAGCACCCAGCCCTGGCCACAGCTCAAAAAAGAGAACAATATGCAGGGGAGGGCAAGAGTCTGAGAGATCAACATAGAGGGGGTGCCTGCTCCAAGCCTGTGCCTGGCGGCAGGCCCCCAGCAGGTAGACACACACAGGAGGACTGCTCCAAGCCTCAGATGCGGCTGGGGGCAGGTCCCCAGTGGCGACACACACACACACACACACACACACACAAAAAGGCGCCTGGCAGACTGGGGCCATCATAGGACATCCACTGAGGGGTTCCAGACTGTGAGAGGGGGCAGGCAGGGCTGAGGGACCCCCACCCTCCCCTTGTGCATGAATTTCGTGCACCAGGCCCCTAGTATCCACATAATAAAATACTAAGCAATAAAAACAAGTAAACTATTGATGGATGTAGCAACATAGATGAATTTCAAAGTAATTATGTGCAAGGAGAGGCAGAAAAATAGGGAGCACATACTGTAACTTTCCATTTATATAAAATTTTACAAAATGAAAACTAAATCTATAGTGAGAGAAAGCAGATTACTGGTTGTCTAGAGATGGAGGGATTGAAGAAGAACAGAAGAGAGGCATGACAAAGAGGCATGAAGAAACTTTTGAGGGTGATGAATATGTTTGTTATCTTTCACAGGTATATACAAAATTAATCAAACTAAATATTAAATGTGTGTCAATCATATCCCAATAAAACTGTCTTTAAAAAAAAGAGTTGGGTCCATTGGAAAAAATCTGAAGAGGGACTGCATACCAAAAAAACATTGCATCAATGTTAAAAGTTCTTAAGTGAAGAAAGTAGATATTCTAATAACCATAACATAAAGTCACCATGAAAGTATTACTCTGGTAAAGTGGGAACATCATTTGGGCACTCCCACTATTATTCTATTTTTGGGGGGGGGGGTGGAATTAGCTGTCCTTTCATCAAAGAATTCCCACTTAAGCTATATTTCCAAAGAAAATGCTTACCTGAACTCTTTCACGTCTAAAACTGTACAATACAAAATCGTTTAGGGATAAACAACTTCCACTTCTGTGTGGCTCTATGGACCACAGCAGGGTCTGTGGCTGGGATAGGCAGGTGTGAAGAGATGTACAGAGCTGCCCTGAACACTAGGATCCCAGTTCCTTGCCCGTGTGATTTCTTCATCGGCAGCCACTTGTATCTCATAAGTATTAAAAACAAAAGCTTCCTTTCCAAGAATTCTTTGCTGCTCAAAGAGTCTCATTCTCAGACAAACCAGGAGCAGACATTTTCCAAAACAGTTTTAGGCCTGAAGGTACCATATCAGATGCTCCGAAGAGATGCCAGCAAAGAAGGAGAGGTCGGGTTCCCGATTGGTCTCTCCTCTGAAATCAAAGGATAATAAAATCCCGCAGGGTCTCAAGCCATATAGGTCAGAAAGAAACAGCAAGTGTAAACCTTTTCTATGTGTTTGTGAATATAAATTACCAGGCTGCGCACCCATCTCTTTATATTCCCTTCTGCTGCCAAAGATATGGCTGGCACTTAGACCAAAAATAAAGTATTCAATATGGCATTATAATTATCTTTATAAAATTAACTTTAAAAATAATGATATATTCATCTTACTCCTAACTCCAAAAAGCCACATTTACTCTGCTTTGTATCATTAAAATTTTAAGAAATGACATTTTCTCAAAATGATCACACTAGGATATATATAATATGTTCTCTTAAAAACGAAAAAGTTTCTGTTGCCACCTGAAAAATCAAAATATTCTTCACTTTCATACTCTATTATCTTATAGAAGGTACAGTGAAATGGTATTATTCACAAATTTACACAAACTCAAGATACTCTTTATCATTTAAAACACTATTAAACTCTATTTTATATGCATACTAGAGGCCCAGTGCACAAAATCCGTGCATGGGGTCGGGGGAGTCCCTCAGCCCAGCCTCCACACTCTCACAATCTGGGACCCCTCAGGGGATGTCCGACTGCCGGTTTAGGCCTGATCCCACAGGGGTCAGGCCTAAACCGGCAGTCGGACATCCCCTTCACAATCCAGGACCACTGGCTCCTAAGCACTCACCTGCCTGCCTGCCTGATTGCCCCTAATCATTCTGCCTGCCTGCCTGATCACTCCTAACCACTCACCTGCCTGCTGGATCACTCCTAACCACTCACCTGCCTGCCTGATCACCCCTAACCACCCACCTCTGCCTGCCTTCCTGATAGCTCCTAACCACTCTGCCTGCCTGATCGTCTCTAACTGCTCACCTGCCTGCCTGATTGCCCCTAAATGCTTCTGCCTTAGCCCCTGCCGCCTCAGCTTCATCCAGAAGGTCATGTGGAATGATGTCCAGAAGGCGGTTTGGCTGTCCAGTTTAATTAACATATTTCACTTTTATTATTATAGATTATTATAGATACTTTATTCTATACCATACTTTACTTTGGATAGTATACATAAATAAACTACATAGTATATAGTCTACAGAATGAGATTTGCAAAATCACTGTTTTCATGGACAATTTGAAAGATCTTTCAAAAGGAAATTTTGGCTATGTATGATTTTGTCTTTGTACACTAAACCCCACTCAGTATGAGACTCTTCCTTAAGCAGCTGCAGTTTCCTTACAAGACATGTAGTGAAAATTAGAGCAAGGGTTTTCTACAAAGGAATCCCAAATAAAACAAGGACAACCTTCATCAAAACCATCTGAAATGCCAGAGCAAGATAGCAACAGACCTCGGGCTCCAGGGGGACAGTTTCCTATGTGTATGTGTCTCTCCAGGTCTTCCACAACCTGCAGAACAGTATCCTGTACAATTGATATTGTGCCTATGATTTAGACTAATGCTCACCTAGGACATTTATGTAAAATGGATGACAATTTCCCTCAAAGACAGTGTTTGTGTGATCAATGCAATCAATGCCCACTGTATTCAGCATCACAAGTACACTAGGTTCTAATCCGTTCTTGTGATCATTCATTCTCTGTTTCTAAACTTTGACCATCCTTTCTTCTTTGGCTCCTACTTTACCACTGGTTTTCATCTCTCATTATATTAATAAAGAAATGTTGGCCCTAGTATCCATAAATGGAAGCCATTTCACATGCCTCTCATCTCAAACTTTTAAAATAATCTCCAGTATAGGACAGGATAACACCCACTATTATGACTATTACAAAGCATTGTTCTGTTCTAGTTCATGTCATGAGGCAAAAAAATCAAAAACAAAAAGTATAATTATTCAGAAAGTAGGAAACACAATTAACATTTTTTGTAGACAATATGATTGCATATCTTGAGAATAAAAGGAGAGAATGAATTACCAGAAAGGCTATTACAACTAAGTGGGAAGTTTAGTCAATAGGCACTTGTATAAACTGGCAATAATCAGTCAGAAAAACATAATTAAAAGATTCCCTCATAGTAACCAATTTGTAGCAGCAGCGGTAGGCTGAGTACTTCATCCTCACACACAGAATTTACTCCAAGTGCATTCTTTTGGTCTACAGGGAAATCTGAAGACTTGGTGCCCTCCCCTCTCTCTGTATCCTAAACCACTGCCAGGCTATCCCCCTCCAAAATGTGTACATAAATTCTGAACCTCCCAGGAATCTCTTCTCTTTGACCTGAAGTGGAGTCAAATATCTTTTTTGTTTAATTTTTTTATTGATTTCAGTGACCTCCTGGTTCCTATGTTAACACTCAACCACTGAGCCACACCGGCTGGGCAAATCCCTTAAAACAAAATAATAGCCCAGCCAGCATGTCTCAGGGGTTGAGCGTCAACCTAGGAACCAGGAAATCACAGCTTGATTCCCAGTCAGGGCATACGCCTGGGTGGTGGACTGGATCCCTAGTGTGGGGTGTGCAGGAGGCAGCCGATCAATTATTCTCTCCCATCTTTGATGTTTCTCTCTCTCTCTCTCTCCCTCCTTCCTTTCTGAAATCAATTAAAATATTTACAATAATAATGTTAAAAGTTATAATATCTAATATTTAAGGGACAAAAATCCTACTGAATTTTACCAACAAATTCATTGCCGAAAACAGGAAAAGAGTCAAATAGAAATGGACAGCCAGCAGAAGAACCGCTGTGGCACTTTCACATTCACCAGCAGCATTAACCATACTGAACAACATACATTATAGGGAAAAAAATCTACTTTATTGTTTTCTAAACACTCAGGCCCTCCTTGTTGCTAGTTTACACAGAGCAGAGAGAAAATCTGAGTTACAAAACTAACTACTAATGGTTTCTTAACATCTGTTAGGGCCCAAAAATACCAAATTTACATCTCAGCTCCCAGGCAATGTCATCCTGAAGCCACTCGAAAATAAGATGGTTTACCCTTTTTTAAAGTCTTCTAAAGCTAATTTTCCCCCATGTCAGGGTTATATACTTTTATAGCCACGCTGTCTGATGAATTTGCTAATGTGCAAACAAAAAATGTTCCAGGCCACCATCTCTGAACCCCGTTCCCAGTTGTGTGGCCCACCAACAACCATTCCCCCTTCCCTTTCTTCCTAGCTAACAAAATCCTAGTTTTGTTCACCTTCCTAGGCTTTCAGGACTTCCAGAGGAGGCTGGGCTCTTCCCCAAACCTAAAGTGAACTATGCTGGGTCAGAGTTCACCATGACAGTATCCCCATGGCCAAGTCATCGGTTTAGACAATTCTGACCTAGGAGATATGAGTGGTAGTTTCTAGAGAGGTTTTCCTCAGGCGGTAAGAATAGTTTCTTTCTCATATCTCTGGATGTAGTTCTAGAAAAGGCTTGAAGTTACTGAACTGCTGAATTCACTAGTCTTGGAAACACCTACTTCCATTCCTTTCCTTATGTTGGACAATAAATGTCACTAGTGTTTAAGCTGCTGCCAGTTTTCTATCACTCGCAACCAAAAACTTCCAATTAATGCACCATCTAGGTGTCTAGCTAGAATTTACTCCACCAATCTGTAAAACTGGAAGACAGTCCCTTCATTACCAAACTAGCTCTATACTGTATTTAGTAGAAATGACCTTGTATCTCCTTTTTCTTTGAGATGAGTGTTTCTCTCATAAATTGATGCAATTATTTAAAATGGGGGAGGAGGAGGAGACTTTTTATTACTGTAATCTTACTGATATACAAATGGCAACAACTTAATCCTAATGTATGTTGGTTGAGAGTCAAATTAAGAGAAATAAGCTTAAACCACAGAAACCTAGTTCCCATATGAAGATGAATTTCCTGAAAGAAATGATTACAGAGAAAAAAATTCTTCAGGGACAAATGGAATCTCTTTGATGAAGTCTTTAAAAATAGATTATGCATGTAGCTGAGAAGCCATAGGCATTATATTTGGATAATATGACAATTCAAGATTCCTGCCATGTCTATCTAAAGACAAAATTTATCTTCTTTCTTAACAGAAATTTAGAACGACATCTAAGTGTTGAAATAAAAGAGAAGTAAAAACTTCTTAATCCCAAACTCTAGGACACCCATATTTATCATATACCTATGCAAACCAGTTGTAGCAAATGCACCTCATTATTCTAGGGAGGAAAAAAGCAAACATGACTAAAATCCTATGAATCAATTTCCATAAAGTCCTGACAATGTCAGTACAGACTTCTTTGGCCAGAAAATGTCCATGACTAATTTAACTGAAGGTTAATTTACTTAATTAAAAAGAGAAATGAAAGTACTTACTAGATTTTTTTAAATAGCATATACTTATTAGAATAGAACCATTTCAACCCTATAACGATTCTATAGCTAAAAGAATAATTTTAAGTGGTTTTAGATTAAAATCTTTACTGTCCAAGAGCAGCGCTGAACAGAGAATGTCTTGTTAAAGACACAATTTGAAATATTTAAGATTTATTACTACAGGGCATTAAATTCCCACTTACATTTATAATGACCAAAACCTGGAATATTATAACGGAAAAGCAAATGCAAATAAGTGTTCACTTCTCCAGGGAAGTCATAAGGTTTTCTGACACACTGCGCAATGGATAACTGGTCTTTGGTTTAGCAAGTAAGACACATAGATTATCTGTCAGCTGCTCACACAGGTGCAGAACAAGGAGGGTAACAGTGATGGATGGTATGATAAAGAAGGTGAGTCTCAGAAAGCCTAATGCTAGGGAACCATTCGTTTTTATACAAATTAGAGAAAGGTGCCCTTTCCAAGTGATTACAGACCCAGAGCTACCTAGCTTGGGGAGCAGACAGTTCTTCTGTACACATTAGAAAATGGTGTGTCTGGTATTGTTGTACATGTCACTCTTGCACAATTATATGCAGTGGCCCCAAACTTACCTTCAGAGGAACCCCATGTCCCAAGGCAGACAGGAACTCCCCTGTCTTCAAGGAACAGAGGAAAGGAAGTTTCATTCTTTACAGACTCAACTACCATAGCCCTCCCTCATTCTAGGAAAGGTGGAGGCAGTTAAAGGTCCATTACATTGGAGCCTATTCTCACTAAATAGTGAAACGGGAAAAAATTATCCAGAGAAATCAAGTAATTAAATTTATAGATTTATTTTTCAAATGTAAAATATTTTATCTTCACTTTTTTTATATATATTTTTTTATTGGTTTCAGCGAGGAAGGGAGAGGGAGAGAAAGATAGACACATTAATGAAGAGGGAGAATCATTGATCGGCTGCCTCCTTCAGGCCCCAAACTGGGGATGAGCCTGCAGTCTGATGTGTGCCCTGACCGGGAATCGAACCATAACCTCCGGATCATACATAGGTCAATATTCAACTACTGGGCCACACTGGCTGGGCTATATCTTCACTCTTTAAGTACAGCTTTACATAGCACAGACTTCAAGTTCATTGAAAGGATATCACTTTATCAGTATGCATGGTTTTTCTCTACATGAATATTTACTTAAAATGCTTCATACTTTTCAAGGGAGGGCCTATAACTATAAAAAAAAACTATAAAAAGTACTATAGTGCTAGTGACTATTTTAAATGATGGCTTCCTTTGTTTATTTAAACTTTGCTTTTGAATATTTATATTAAAAAACAGATTATAATTAGCCATCACCAAAGCTTGGGCTTGACTTATGGTTGACCAAGAGAATAATGTATTAAGTAGCCTTCTGGAATGGAAACACAAGACTAGCATCTGTTCAAACTAAATATACCAACTCCAATATTATAAACAAACTAGGGGCCCCGGTGCACAAAAATTTGTGCACTCGGAGGGTGGGGGGTCTCTCAGCCCAGCCTGTGCCCTCTTGCAGTCTGGGACACCTCGGCGGGGGGGGGATGTCCACCTGCTTGGCATGCCTGGCCAGCCTGGGTGAGGGGTTGAGGGCTGTTTTCAGGCTGCCCACAGCCCCTTCAGGGTTCAAGGATATATTCACCCCATACACTTTCCTAAAGTCAAGCCTTTATTACTTTAAAATAAAACACAAATCTGCACTAGCCGGTTTGCCTCAGTGGATAGAGCATCAGTCTGTGGACTGAAGGGTCCCAGGTTTGATTCTGGCCAAGAAGAGCACATGGCTGGGTGGCTGGCTCGATCCCCAATGGGAGGTGTGCAGGAAACATCGTTGATGTTTCCCTTCTCTCTCAAATCACTAAAAACATATTTTTTAAATGCATATAAAAAAGTATAAGCAAGTAATACACCAAAATCTTAATGGATATCACAGGATAATAAGATTTGGATTAATTTTGGGATTTATACTATCATGTAGTCATACTACGTTTATAATTTTAAAATTATTTTAAAGTATTTTAACTTGCTCTGGATTTATTTTAATATTCATTAACTAGGATTATTAAAATAGTGAAAAAAGTTAAACCACAAAAAATATTACTTAAGTGGACAAAGATCAAAATAGAAATTAAGAATAAAACAAATGCTTCAAATATTAACACTCAAAATAAAAATATTAGCTTTTTTAAAAAACTGAGTTCCTAAAGAATTATGTGCCTCTATTTAAATTGGACAGAGCCTAGGGACCACCTAGAGGACCACTTAGATCTGAGACTGAATGATATACATATTTTTTATTTTAAAATCAGTACCAGGGAAATGAAGAGGAATGAAGACATGCTGTTTTTTAGTCTTGGAAAAGCTAGACTTTGTAACAACATCTAAACTTAACAACATAAAATAAAAAGAAATGTCTTAACATTTAGATAATTAGATATTATATACAATGTATATTTTTCTGTTTTAAAATGTGTCCATTTAGATGAGGTATGACAGATATAATGCTTTACAAAGTGAACAACCAAATGGTCAACAAGCATTTTATAAATCCCGGAAAATGTGTAAATCTAAGGAAAAAGGAAACAAATGTATAGCCAAACTCACTATTGTCCAAATTTCCTCCTCCATCCAACTGCCCTCATTCATTTTGATGGTGCAGCCCTGAGACCAGTCTTTCCACTTCAGAGTGGCTCCAATTCATCCTCTCCCTCTCTCTCAGCAATGGCCCACACCCCTGGGTTTCATCTTCACTACTTAGGCTCAGCCTTACCAATTTACCTCCCCCCCCCCCACCTCTCTATCTTGTTTATTCACATTGATCTTCTCTATTGATTATAGGAACAGGATTGCTGAAGCATGGATCATATGCCATTCCTCTGCTCAAAACTATCCATGGTTCTCCAACATCTACAGTCCACAGCCCAGGCTCCTCAGCATGGCTTTCAACATCAGCGCTGACAACAGTTCAGAGCATCACCTGTGTGTACACTAAACCCAGGCCAGGTTCCTCAACTGTGGTCCCAGCACACTGGTGTACCCTGTCATTGTAAATATGTCACAATTTGTGACCAATAATGGCTCAAGTACCAAAATTTGTGAATTACTTACCTTTTAAAATAAGCTAAAAAGAATTCAGCTTTATTCCTATAACGTCGTCTCACTTACCTGCATTAGAAATGAGGTGGGATTTCTGTGAGAACACTGGGAACTGCCCATAACTCTGGGTTCCCCAAGGAGGTATATTATACATGAAATCTCATATGTCATGTAAGTCACAGTGGAAAGTTGTTCCAAACCGGGGTACCTCAAGGAATGGCATCATTAGAGGTACCTTCCATCTGCAAAGGGAGCAAGCAGTCTGCCTCACTTCAAATTATGGCCAAAAATTAAATTTTAAAAGCCACCCTTCTACTCATAAAACGCATAAGGAGGTAGACAGAGGCAACCAGAGACTAGAAGAGGAATGTTTTCAGAATCACTCTATTCCATCAAGATGGAGACAGCTTCTAGTGAGTTGGAGGTCAAGAGTTTTAATGTATGGATTTTCCACTATAGTGCTGATACGAAGTTTCTTTTTTAAGTAATAGACTTAACTTAAAAATAGTCAACCTAAAAACAATATTAAGTATATCAAAACACAGAGGGTACTCCTCAAATATGGAAAAGCATAATGACTGGGCTTCTAGAATGACAGCAGTTGGGTCATGACATGGGGCCACCTGCCTTTGTGCCTGCATTTTACTTCCTCTAGACCATTGTCACACTGCTCTTCCACCGGTAATGTCATCTTTTCATCCTCTCTCCACCCAATCCCTGTCTATTGAAATGCTAGGATATTGTCAAATGTCAGTTCTTCTTCAAAATTATCCAAGACTGCCCAGTCAGTGTGGCTCAGCGGTTGAACATCAACCCATGAACCAGGAAGTCACAGCTTAATTTCCAGTCAGGGCACATACCCAGGTTGCAGGTTTGATTCCCAGTAGGGGGCCTGCAGGAGGCAGCCAATTTTTTAATCTCTCTCATCTTTGATGTTTCTCTCTCCCTCTCCCTTCTGCTCTAAAATCAATAAAAATGTATACTTTTAAAAAATTATCCAAGACTTCCGAAGCTCCCTGAGTCAGGCCATTACCCTCCTATAGGTGGTCCAGCTGGGTCTGGTAAGCTCTGCTGTTTTTAAAAAGCTCACCTTTCCCAGTAGGTAAAATAGTCCTGGAGGGTAGAGAATGCACTGATTCATCTTTGGGTATCATAGAGAGCACAACATTGTAACATTGTTTTCTGCCTATGGCAGAGTATACAGAAAATGTTGGTTTAACTGAACTGAATTTCTAAACAATCTGTTCAGAAGATACACCAAGGTCAGCAGCCAGAATCCTACATTCACCTACACCTACAAAGAAGTTCGGGGTGGGGGGAATGGGTATTAAGAGGGAAGCACCCACTCTTTTCGTCAGAAATGCTAATGTGCCTTTTTTTTAATCCTCACCCCAAGTTTTTTTGTTATTATTGATCTTAGAGAGGAAGGGAGAGAGAGAGA
>PVJC01054815.1:0-10385 GCA_004026665.1 Murina feae | reverse complement strand
CTTGGAGGTGGTGATAACAACTCACTGTTTGTCCTTACAACCACTTGGTGTGGCAAACAGAAGAAAAAATTTTATCCTCACTTTACAGATGAGAAGACTGTTGTTAATAGATATTTAAATTCACACTTACTGAGGTCAGAGTTTTAATTCCTATGGCATACATTCTTCATTTACCTTGCCTTTGTAAAAGTCCTAAAATATTGTCTGTGTGGTTTGCCGTGAATTGCTTTGCAGAAAAAAAGTGTTTTGTGCTTGATGATGTGTTCAGTAGGGAATATGATTTAGGGGACTGCACGTAAGAAAGATTCTAGAAGATGACTCAAAGCCAGTGTTTGTATAAGAATGGATACTTTTTGAGCTTTGGAGACTGCCATGTTTGAGTCCTGCACATTCTGAGATTACTTGTGACTTCTCCTTAAGTTTTCCTCTTCGTAGAGGCTGATGATGGGGGTCTAGAATGGGGGAAGGGAGGATCCCTCTCTTGCAAGAGAGATTTAGGGTCAACTTGTCTGTCACTGCCAGTCCTCAGAGTTCATCTTCTTCACTATAACTTTTGTAAAGGGTCAAATCAATGTGGACGGAACAGTCTTTAGAACTTGGTTCACGTACCACTTTTATTGCAGCCTATGTAAGATTTGCTTAGGGATTTAAAAAAAACCAACTTTCAAATTGCTTAGGAAACCAGTGTTTAGTCTTTTTAACATTTGCTATTTCCAAAATATCTACACAAATAATAGTGATATTTTAAAGGCTTAAAACACAAACTTCACCGATGGATAGGGCGCACATTACATATAAACATAATCTAAAAAGCCAGAATACCAAACTTCTCTTTGACTAACTTGTATTCAGCAGGACAGATAAAAGCCACAAAAGAATCACATGAGTACAATTACTAATTCAGTACTAGACACTATCCATTAACTTTATTGCACCCTGAAATCTGGGTGTTTTTGTTCCCCTTTCGCATGAAGCTCAGCCTTCCTGAGCTTCTGGGGGGCTAATTTGCATTGTCAAATAGCTAGAAAGCAGTAGAGCTGGGATTTGAGCTCCAGGGTATTTGGTTCTTAAGTAAATGTTGTTGCCCCCAGCGCAAATATATGGGTAGGACTAATCAATATTCTCCTAATGAAATAGTTTTTTTGAACAAGTCAGGCTTTCTAAGGGCCAGATAAAGATATCAGAAGTGGGCAATTTTTATGTCACTGATGGCTCACCTTTTCTCTTTGATCAAAATTTGAAGCAAAGGGAATGCATCTCAAATAGTTTAAAAGAAAAGTGACCATTATTTCAACACAGATTCTCTTGCTCTGGTTCTCCACAGCAGGAGAGAACCAGGGTGTTTCATGGATAATGATTCCCAAGAAGTACACCCAGGCAACTCACTGAATGTGGCTGAAGTAAAATCGTGGGAATTGTGAAATCATTACAGATCACAGGACATGTGTTTAATGTTGTGAACCTGGTTCAGCTCTCTAATTGTTGCAGTAATTTAAAAACAATGCTGTCTTAGGGGAGGCGCCTATCATTGCAGAGGTCTTCCAGGTGAAACTAAGGGGCAAGTATAGAGGCTTCCCAAAACCAAGCAATAGGATGGAGACAAAGAAATGCAGCTGCCCTGAGGGTCGATGATGCCCTCGGAAGAGCCTTTGAAAAAGTTAAAGGAATAGTGATACATGAGCACTACTGGATTAACATGATTTTCTTTTTCATTAAAAAAAAAAACTTTAGGAGGCATTGAGCTAAATGAGGCTATTCACAAAATGTGGTAATTGTGGAGAAGAAGGTAGAGGTTTTCATGGCTTACAAACGAGCCATGAGATGGAACGGAAAGGGTTGAAGTGAACAGCCAGTGCTGCCCTGGCCAGTGTGTATGGCTCAGGTAGTTGAGCATCACCCAACGCACTGAAAGGCTGCAGGTCCGATTCCCAGAGCACACGCCTGGGTTGCAGGCTCGACCCCCACAGGGGCCTTGCTCAGTGTTTCACATCAGTGTTTCTCTCTCTTTCCCTCTCCCTTCCTCTCACTCTCTCTCACAATCAGTAACAAAATCTTGTTAAAAACCACAATCCTGCCAGTGCGCCACCCTAACAGAGGCCGTTCGTGGGTCAGAGGGAGCCGGGTGTGGACAGAGGCGCTTTCTGTGTTGATGAGCTGACTAGTGAAGCCAGCATAACATGCTAAGGAGTGAAAATTGTGTTCAATATCTTAAAATTACATTTATTGTGGTCATATTGGTCAATGATATTGTATACATTTCAGGTGCACAACTTTATGACATCATCGCATGTATGGACGCTATGCTCACCACCTGGAGACTAGTCTTCCTTCTGTCACCACAGATTTGAGCCCCTTTTCCCACTTCATTCTCCCCTCACCCACTTTCCCCTCTGGTGACCACATGCTGTTGTCTGTGTCTATGAGTTTGCTTTTTTGTTTGTTTGTTCATTGGTTGCTTTTTGTTTTATATCCCACATACAAATGAAATCATATGGTCCTTGTCTTTGTAAATATACTGGTATATATATTTATTGATTTCAGAGAAGGGAGAGGGAGAGAGAGGTAGAAACATCAACGATGAGAGAGAATCATTGATTGGCTGCCTCCTGCATATCCCCCTCTGGAGATTGAGCCCGAAACCCAGGCATGTGCCCTCATCAGGAATCAAACCATGACCTCCTGGTTCATAGGCCGACACTCAGCTACTAAGCCATCCCAGCTGGGAAGTCCTTGTCCTTTTCCATCTGACTGTTGCACTCAGTATAATACTCTCAAGATCCATCCGTGTAGAGAATATAAAGGTTGTGACAAATCCTGTAAGGACTTAAGTTTCAATAACTGGGCAACTGGTTAATAGCTGTGAACATATCATTCCTAAGTTATGACAGTAGAAGTTTGATCTTTCAGTTTCAGAACTCTCAGAAATAAAACAGAGAAGTGTATTAGGAATTAGTAAACTTAAAAATATGTTCAGAAAGAGTACTGTAAAATATGAGACATTAAGGAGATGTGTGAGTAATTTATTGAAACTAATTGATATCAGGCACTTATTAAATTCTTTTGAGGTCCCATTAAACTGAGGTCATAGATGACTCAAGAGGCAGGAAAGTGATCAGACATGCCTGGCCTAGAGGCCCCAGGAGGGAGCGCCTCCCTTACTATAGGAAAATAACTTATGGGTGAAACCAGACAGGGCAGGGCAATGAGCTTCACTTTTCCAGAAAATGAAGAATTACAAATCCAGCCTAATTCTGATCATTGATCTCAGAGCATCCAGTGGGCTCCAACCTCTCACTGCTAGGGGAGAAATAATTTAAGAGAAAGCACGGCAGGTCCACAGAGATATGTTGCTTGGTTACTCAAAGCCATTGGGTAACATGCTGAGTTGCTCTGCTTTTTAGAAGAGCATGCTTTGTATCCACATAGGAAAAGGGTGGAGAAGACCACTTGAAGTCATTTCTCATTGTAAACTTGCTTCCTCTGAAAACAGGCTTTGCTTTTGCAGTGCACAGGCCAATTCTGAGTTCTTTATTCAGATGTAACTACCAAGATAGTAATACATGTTGAATCTGATGTGTTCTAAATATTGATGTTATGATGATGAATTTGCTTTGAGGGAGTTTGAGCTGTTTTTCTGCTGTTGTTTTTTTGTTTGGTTTTAGGAAGGTAGGAAAACCAAAGGTTTTAGACTTCCTGGCCCAGGAGTCCTGGAGGCTGCCTGGAAGGAGTGTTGTTCAGAGGAGAGCACAGAGTTTTAGAGCCAGACGGACTCAGTCCAAACCCTCCCTCTGCTGCTCTTAGCTTTTGGAAAAAAATTACTTAAAATGTCTGACCTTTGATATCTCATCTCTTCCATAAAAGCAAGGGTTTTTTAAAATAGATTTACTGCAAGGATTGAGTAACAGAATACGTTACATGCTTAGTATGTAACAGGTTTCCGACAAGTGTTCTCATATCATTTTGAAATTGAGAGAGCTGCAGATATCTTTCCTTTTGTATTCAGTCTGTGAAACATCACAGAGCTGTGCTGAAGGTGGGAGGGGCTTCAAGGGAGATGAGGGGGACCCAGAAGCCTTGTTGCAACCTGTGGACTTTTAAAATGTAGTCTTATTCTCCAATTAAAAAGTAAGAAATGGGTTCTTCTTTTTCTTCTTCCTCCTCTTTGTCTATTTTCTCTTCCTCCTTTTTTTGTGGATGAAAGTGAAGTAGAACTAAGAATAATATTACCTGAGACACAGAAAAATGTTTATTTTTTCTTTTTATCACTTTCAGCCACTTGGCTTAATATTTATTCTGTTTGCTATATACATTTTATTTTATGTGCTAAACATGTTGATAAAAATAGTGATACGACCCAGCCAGCGTGGCTCAGTGGTTAATCTTCAACCTACGAATCAGGAGGTCATGGTTTGATTCCAGGTCAGGGCACATGCCCAGATTGTGGGCTGGATCCCCAGTAGGGAGTGTGCAAGAGGCAGTTGATCAGTGATTCCCTCTTATCATTGATGTTCCCAGTTCTCTCTCCCTCTCCCCTCTTCTCTCAAATCACTAAAAAATATATTGAAAATTAAAAAATATATAGTGATACTCCTTATTGTTTGATGCATTAACAAATCAGTGGTAGGCATGAGATATGGGAGTTCTGTAGGCAAATCCCACCCTAGTATAATACTTGGCAGCTTAAACATTCACCCATTGTTTTAAAAATTCTATTTTCTACTGAACTTGTGCCATATGCTTCCCAAATTTTGCTGATAAGAATATAAAAAGCACATGGCTGTTGCAATCATCAAGTGCAGATTAGATTACATTTATTCCACAAACACAGCAACCTTAAACTTAAAATTCTGTTTATGTATCTAGACTGTTTAATAAAATTCCAGGTCTTTCCCTGTCCATCAGGTTTTTAATGATTATCTTTTTTTAAAAAAAATATTCCAATTACAGGCTTGGTGCATGAATTTTGTACATGGGTAGGATTCTCAGGCCTAGCCAGCTATCAGGGCCAATCAGGGCCTTTCGCCTGCCTGCCTGGGGCTTCCTTCTGTCTGCCACCTGGGACCTTCCTTCCCCAGCTGCCAGCTGCTGGCTGGGGCCTTTCTTCATTCTGCGCCACCCCCTGGTGGTCAGCGCACATCATAGCAAGTGATCGAACTCCTGGTCTCCCAGTCAAACTCCCGAAGGGACACTTTGCATATTAGTCTTTCTTATATATAGACTAGAGGCCCGGTGCATGAAATTTGTGCATGAGTAGGGTCCCTAAGCCTGGCTGGCAATCAGGGCTGATCTGTGGGTAACTGGTGGGGCAATCAGTACCCCCATTCGCACCTGCCTTGGCCTGGAGCTGCCTGCTCTCTGGCCCCGCTGCTGCCACCAGTTGCCATCTTTGAGGTGACGGCGAGGCGGTCAGGGGCCCCTGCTCCTTCCCACCTTGGCCTGGCGCTACCCATTCACTGGCCCTGCCCCCATCACCACTGCTGATCGCTGTCTGTGGGGCAGCCAGCTGGGCGATCGGGTCCCCTACTGGCACTCACCTGGGCCTGGTGCTGCCCATTCACCTACTCCACCATCCTGCCATGGTCCCACTCTTTGTCGGGGCCCATCGGAGCCAGCAGTGCTTCCATTGCCTCGCGCTACGTCACCGATGCCTGCCGTGTTCCGCACCAGCCCCTGGTGGTCAGCACATGTCTAACTCCCGGTCAGTCAAACTCCCACCTGTGAGGACAATTTGCATATTAGCCTTTTATTATATAGGATTAGCGGGGGGGAAAAGATTTAGAAGATGAGAGCTTGACTTTTGAACTAAGATTAGATGCCTGAGAGTTATCAGTTTATTTACCAAGATCAATAGTATTTGTATAATGGAAGGGAAAGGTCAGAAGGAGAAATGAGATGGAGAGTTAGTGAGGGGATGTCACAATGCAAGGAAATAAAGAACTGTGAGAACATCCATTCTTAGCCATTAAAGGGAAGGGGAATCCCCAAAATTTAGATTTTAAGCATTGTATTGGGAGTGGAACTCTTTGAATTAGGCTAGAGCATAGGTGGTTAGAATTCAGGCCAAATGAGAAAAATGAAGATGAGGAATAATTGCAGAATTAAGAGAAAAACGACTTTTAGGATCTTAAATAGATGGCTCAGTATGTCATTGTGGTTAAGAGGATGAACCGTGGAATAAAGCTGCATGGGTTCAAATTCCAGCTCCGCCAATTGCTTGGGGTGTCCATCAGTCACACCTAGAACAGAGCTAGTCCTCTGTAAAGTGTTGTTGAGGATGGTGATGGTGATGATCGATACACTATTCCACAGAAAAACGTGACCCACATCGTGTTAATCAAAATACAGTAATTTGGTACCATTTTGTGAGCATTGCCAAATTGACAGAATAGAGTACTGGATAAACTGTCAGTGGTACTATTTTTAATAGTATTAAACCAGAAAGGTTAGGTGCTAGAGAACACAAATTAGTAATCTAATTAAATCACCCTCGAAAGGGACAGACCGTGTTAACAGCAGCCAGATTTGTTATTACAGAGCAATTATGGGAGGGAAAATATTGAAAGATGCTGTGTGTCATTGCCAGATTTTGCACAACTCATTTTACACCGGCAGAGAAGTGTAAGTTACCCAGTTTGTTTGATAAGCTAAAAGCTCCTTTATTAAAATGTTTTCATTTATATAAAGGGAGCAACACTGTCCAGAATCTTAAAAAAAAAAAATGCTGGTGTACTGAACGACACTCATTTTTTGAACTCACTCTCCCCAGTCACTCTCACGGGGGCCGATCCAGTGCCACGTGACCTAATTTGTGAGGTTAAAAAACAGTTTCTGGTTTGTACATTTTGTACATCTCCTTAAATCACTCTCAAATGAAATGATTTCCATGTGGTACCAAATGATTATTTGGTCACATTTCATATTCAAAAGATGTAAATCTTTTATGAAATATCAGAATGTTCTCAGGACTAGTGAACAGTTGCTTTGTTTTTTTTCTTTTTCCCTCTTGGTTTCTGGCCTTCACAAAGATAGGAAACTTTTCTAGGTCCTAACTATTGTGTTCTTCTGACTAGACACATCCCAAATTCCTCAGAGTTTTGTACAAGATCCCCCAGGGGTTTGTTCCAAGGTGGTCAGGCTCACATTTGGAGCCTGAGGGCAGAGGGCTACCTCAACCTCCCTGTGCCCCAGCCTCCTGATGTGTAAAATAAAGACTAATCGATGCCTCGTGATTCGATTGTGAGGAATGCATGCCTGTTTTTACACAAGTAGCTATCACAGTACCCATCGGAGAAACACTCTAAGTTGTCATTGCTTTATTTTTATCTTAATGTATCTTTAAGGATAGCAGTCATTTGGTCTAGCTCACTGAAGTACTACTGGTATCTGTTTGAACAAGTCTCTTTAATACATTATTGGTGTGTGTGAATGTGTGTGTCTGTGTGTGTGTAAAACAGTAAGGGTTCCTTGACAAATTATTCTTTTTTTTTTTTTTTTTGCTAGAAAAGAAGGGAAAATTGTTTTACACACATATTCACATATGTGACAGGAATTAGTGTCTTTTTGGTAATCATACGCATAAGGCGTGGATTAGGATTTTGAATGAAAGTATCCTAAGACAGATGGATATCAAGATGAGAATTTCATAAAGTATCCCAGAGCCTGGGACTCTAAATTCAAAGCTCTTTCAGTTATACCAGAAACAGACACTAATTCCTGTCACATGTGTAAGCTAATTGTTATGGGAGCTTGGAGGAGGTGACACTTGCTTTGGGTTCTGAGGGAAGAATAAGAGTTTAACATGAGAAAACAAAAAGACATTAAACAAATACCAGGAACAACATTGCTCAAGGCATCAAGATAGAGAGATAGATAGATAGATAGATAGATAGATAGATAGATAGATAGATAGATGATAGATAGAGAGATGATAGATAGATCGTGAGGAAGAAGGCGGGCTTCTTGAGTGACATATGGGATGGGCTTCAGTACTGTGATTGTTTGGGAGTTATTGCTGGATTTATAAACAAAGACTGAGGATAAATTCTTCCTTTCCAGACAAATGTAAGAGGTAGTTATAAGAAAACAATGTTTTCAGTTGGTGATGGGAAGCTACCGAGTATTTGTACTGATTGTATTATTTTTAAGCAGATTACCACCAAAGGCCAAAGGTTTTATATGTAGGAGGAAAAACAATTAGCAAATGCAATAATAGTGCCTTGGTGTGCACTTCTATTTTCAAGGTTAATTATTTGTTTAATTAAAACCTTCAGAATCAACCAGAGAAGCTACTGCTAGATGAACATGACTGTCTTTGTCAGTGTAAGAATCTCATAACCACTTGTTTAAATTTGTCAATAAGATTTTTTTTTTTTTTTGCTTGGAAGACCATATCATGTTTGTATTATTTTCTCTTGCAATTACTAATTATAGCTGCATTTTACAAATGAGGGGATTGAGTGGTCCCATATCTAGAAAGTGTAGAGCCAGGATTTGTGCTCGTGCAATTCTGTATTCTTGAAAAATAGCTCTCGAGATATTATGAAAGATTCCATTGGAATTTGAGACAGGGAGATTGCTCTGGAAGGTACTGAAATTCCAGGATTGAAAGAGTGACGGGGGACCAGAGAAACACACGTGACAAGGACCATTGTCAAATGGAACCAAGAGGGTGTGATGACTCAGTAGGAAGAAAGAAGGAGGTGTTGGTGTTGATTTCTAAGGCCTAGTTGTTGTTGTTTTTTCTAGATTTCACTACAATAGAGAACACAAAGGAAGCATGGAATTGGATGAAAATCATGATTTGTGTTTGGGGTTGAGTTGAGCAAACCAGGCCATCGTTGGCCTTCTGCTGTGGAGGCAAATGAAAGAGCAGGGTCACCTATTGCGTTTATTGATGACTTAGACGTGCTCTAGGTTTCCTGAAGTGATTGTTTTCAGCTTTGGTCTCATAGCAGCTACCATATATTGAGGGTTTTTGTTGTTGTTAGTGTTGTTTTTTGATACTCTGACAGAGAAGTAAACACATGCTTATAATTTATGTCATGTGCCATGGTCACTATTAATGTAGGCTTGGCCAGAGACCCAAGTCCACAATGAGCCTTTCCTGCTTCTGCCCATCATTGACAATTCGATCTCAGGGCACCCCTATCTGACTCATCTTGCTAACCACTGCTCACGAGGATGTAAGATGTTCCTAAGACTGCCCTGCACCCCACCACATACGTATATCATTGAAAGCCAAGTGGGGTTCTTGTGCTGTTGGCTGTGACTGCAGAGCTGACCACCTTTCACTCCGATGTTCTCTGCAGAGTCTGCCTCTTTGGGAGCCAGGACCTGTGAGGATGACCTGTCGGAGCAGCAGCTGAGAGTGACCTCAGGTAATTGGTCTGTTCCTTCTCGAAATCGTGTCTGTCTGTCCTCCAGTTGTTAGTCTCATCATTTACGTAATGCACGGATCTCTGGAACCGCTCCAATTAGATTTGATCAGATCCTTTATAGAAACAAGTTAATAGCAAAAGCAAATATATCCGTATATTTGGATGCCTATGTAAAGTGACTTTTTAAAGAATGAGTAACATCTGCTGGATAATTTCTCACATCTGCATTTGTACACTATGAAGTTTCACCGAAGTGGTCAATTTTATACAAAGGATAAGCCAGAAAGCCAGATATTATTTTTACACAATTAAAAAAACCTGGTTGGTGGAGTTATTTTTGGCAGTCAATGGGTTGATTGGATTTTGTGTAGCCATGTCAACACATTTACTATTCCCTGTGCTTTGTGTGTATATGTGTATGTTAAAAAATGGCAGCCAGGCCTTGTTAGCTGCATTATATTCAGATAATTTAAGAGGAAACTCACCCATGTTGCTACAACACACCTCATTTATTTCTGCTATATAAACATGATCCCAGTTCCCAGATTTATACAATTGGAATAATAATGTGTTATATAGAACAAAAAATGATTATAAAAAGTCCTTCACATTCATAATGGGGTATTGAAATACTTTAGAAAAAAAAACCCAAAAACCAAAAACAGTTTTGCAAGTGAAAACATTCCTGCAATATAAAGTCAGGATTTCTGTCAAAAATTATTGAGTTTACCTTCCCCTATGCATCTCTCATAAAAATTTTTTTATTACATACTAGAGGCCCATCGCAAGAAATCATGCGTGCGTAGCTCGTTACCACTTGATGTCACTCGCTCCCCCTCCCCCCCCACCTCCATGAGTCACCACTCTCGGGCTGGGCAGGGAGAGACTGAGAGGTAGTCAATGCATCTCATGGCGACTGGTCGAGTGGTTGTTCTAGTTGTTCCGCTTATGTTCCCTGGCCTTTTATTATATAGGATGTTATTTTTCCCCTAGGAAACTAGAAAGCAT
>PVJC01054814.1:0-10386 GCA_004026665.1 Murina feae | reverse complement strand
GGGGGGGGGGAGAACAACTGTAATAATCTGAACAATAAAGATTTTTTTAAAAATAGAAATGAGTCCCCAAAATGTTATTTATATATAAAGAAAAGTAAGGGATAAAGAAGAGAGATGGGTTGAAAAAAAAATTCCAGAGTAAGGATAACTAGCACTATTTCATTACCAGCAGACTGTTAGGAAGAAAGACATAGTTTTGATAGGAGACAATTAATGATCTTGGAAATTCTAAGTTTGAAGTGACTGTGAGAAATTCACTTGGATATATACAGTAGGCAAGGATATATTCATTGAAATGGAGCAGAGGTAATGAATGTTATTTGCATGGAAAGGATAATAAAGTAATGGAATTTGAATGAGCTCTCCATTGTGAAGAGTATGAGGAATGAAGAACAATGAAGATGGAGCTAGTCAACAGCCACCCCAGTTAGGGAAATACCCAGGTATGGTGCTTGTCAAGCAACACCACTGTCACATCACTCAAAAGGTCAAGGGCATTCAGACAGTAATACCAATGACTGAACTTTGACCAATGTGTAAGTCAACAGGAAAAAAACTATCGGAAAATTCATTAGCAAGAGCCTTTTTATATCTGTTATCAATTGCAACCAATTGCCTGGACAGGCATGTCCTTAGTTGATAGGTCATCCCTGCCCATAAGAGTCACAGCTTGTATAAAATAGACCACTCTTGTGTTTCCTGGGAGGGACCTCTCTCTTCATATAGCACAAGACCAGTTGTACTGGATCACCAGGGAAGATTGTCCACAGAGTAACACCAAATCACTATTTTTGGGCCATCAATTCAGGACAAGAATTCCTCAAAAAAGGCATCAGATTAATGCCCAAAAAATCTACTGAAAGGCTCAGTTCCTTCTCGTTAAGATGCTTCTCTCCATGATAAGACCACCCATCATGTCTTGAAGTAAAGGCGATTAGTAAGACAAGAAGAAAGGCAAAAACAGCAATTAGAGAAGGGCCCAGAACCCAGGACCCCCATGTCACTGCTCCTGCATGGTACTAGAGCACCTCCCCTCACAGGGACAGATCAGCCATCAGTATGTTCCATTCACAGGGTGTGGGAGGCCTAACTGCACAAATTTTTCATGTTGTGTTTTGCATGTGTGGTTGTCAAGTAATCAAGCCATTCTAGAAAGCTGGGGAAAATGGGTGAAAGAAAGGATTTCTCCTTCATGTACCTTTCCCAAAAACTCACCAGAAATGAATGTACACACCCTAGTCACCCACACACACTATTTCAGAGACATTTTAACCAATCATCCAGCATACCTTATATTATATTACATTATATATAACCAAACATATGGAGTCATACAAGTAAATTTTGATGATGACATGGAGGTTAAGAAAATGCCTTCTAGAGTCTACATACCACAGTCCATCCCTGCTTTTCTATTTATTAAGTTGTGTGACTTTGAGCATGCTACTTAGTTTCTCTGTGTCTCAGTTTCCTCATCTGTAAAATCATAAAAAGTGAACAATATTAGTACCTACTTTATTATTACAACCTATGACATAAATTTACCTTGAGAACTAAGGGAACAGACATAAAACTATTAGGACAGTAGGTTCTACTAATGCAGTAGCATAGGTTAGGCACATAGTTTGATCTCAGTAAATGTTAGTTATCTCATTACTATTAATATTAATTTAATGAGATTGTTAGGAATCATATAAAACTATCCAATTCCTGCACGCTACATATTGTTTTCAACTTTTCAACGATCATTCTATGGTCTCAATTCTATAATTAGCCTTCATTTTTAAGGTTTCTTGAGTATCTATCTACATATTATTTATCTATGGCTTTTAGTGAGGCTGATAAAGCATAGCACAATAACCACATGTCCCAGTTTTTCTTGGCTAACCCAGCTTTATTCTATTTTCATAAAAGGCCTTGATTTACTAAATCATAGCTAAATGGGATTTAATTTTGTATTACTGCAAGATTTCCAAATACATAATTTTATAAGTGAAGCAGGAATCTTTTGGTCCTGACTTTTTATTCTGAAAGTAGTTATAACAACCATTTGTAATTTTAAAAGAATAGGTTCTAATGATTCCCATGTTGGTAACAACACATCTAAGAATTTTTAAAAAAACAACTAGTGAAGGCTTTTGACCTAGAGATTCACTTTGTTGCTAAGGAAGCTGGTTTCAACTTGGTCAACAGAGTGCTTTACACAGGGTGTAAGCAATTAGAGGAAAACCTTTCTGATTCAGACTAATGACCACAAAACCCAATGAACACATGATCTGCTGACTTTTGCTTATTAGTGAGAATGTGAAAAGATGAGGTGAAAAGAAAACTGGCTATTTTATACATTTAAAATGTGAGAAATACATTTCAGTGTTATTTGTACTTCGCTATATGTCCAATTTAAGATACTTCATGCTCAAGGCATTCGAGAATTCAAAGCTTCTTTAACATAAAGTAAATTTCGCCATCCTTGCCATTAATTAGAATGTGGAGGGGTTCACAGAGAAAGATTAAATTGGCCATATTGAAACAGGAAAATACTGGAAAAACTACTCTTTAGGTTTTGAGTGAGAAAACCTGGGCACTCCATTCCTTACTGTCATGTAGCCGCTATATGGCTCTAGGCAAATCATACACTTATCTTTACCATTGGACTGCTAGACACTGGGCTCCTTTAGTGCTTAACAGTCTGTGAATTATAAGACTGCTCCATTTATTTTTAAAAAATAATCCTGGTAATGGGTGCAGAGTTGCTTAGCTACTTTATTTTTATTTATATTGTATCCTCTCTTAAAAGCTCTCTCTTGATTAAGACACAAAACCACAGCCTGTCAACCCATAGAGATCCTCACTGTTCACCATGGACATGAAGTCCCCTACAGTAGATCCATGCCTTAGTAATCCACTTATTTTAAGTAATTCATAACTAGCTTCAACATTAAATTTTCTGCTGGCCTCTACAGAAGTGGTCTTGTCCTCAAAAACTGGATAAGAAAGATACATAGGTTCATACCTACTTCTGCATCAAGACTATGGTAGATTTTATTGGAGAGATATCTGGTAATCTGAGACTTTGAAAAAGATAGTAAGTCTGGGGACTCAGAGGAATTCCACAGAGAAGTTGAAATTTGGGGTAGGATTCAAAACTGGAAGGGAGTGAGACAAATTAAAATAAGTTGTCAAGGCATTCCAAGAGGATATGTTGCTATTGTAAATGAATAGATTTAGAGGAAGGAGGTGTGATGAGCTGAATAGTGTCCCCAAATATACGTCCAAGTTCTCTGCTACCTGTAAAATGACTTTCAGAAATAGATGTGATTAAGTTAAGGATCTCCAGATGAAATCATCCTGGGCTTAGGGTGGGCTCTAAATTTATGACAGTTATCCTTCCTAGAGACAGAAAAGAAGACACAGAGAGACAAAGAGGGAAAGACCATGTGATGATGGAGGTAGGGATTAGAGCAATGCAGCCATAAGC
The DNA here is from genome assembly GCA_004026665.1 of Murina feae. NCBI lineage: Eukaryota > Metazoa > Chordata > Mammalia > Chiroptera > Vespertilionidae > Murina > Murina feae. Next base: position 6,908 of record PVJC01054814.1, on the reverse strand, counting down.
CACGGAATGCCAGGAGCCATCAGAATGCCAGCAATGCCAGAAGCCATCAGAAGAGGCAAGAAAAATTATTTCAGAGAGACTTCAGAAGGGGTGCAGCCCTGCGAAAAGCTTGATTTTGAACTTGTGGCTTTGAGAACTTTAAGAAAATACATGTCTGTGAGTGGATTTTTGATCCAGGGTGTGTTGTGATTTGTTATGGAAGCCCTAGGAAACAGATGTTTTCAGGACAGGATTATGAGGGGCCCACCTGGCTCTCTCTTGAGTGGTGTTTGTTGGAGAGGTGGAGACTGAGCAAAAAAAATAATGAACAAATTAGATTTCAAAGAAAAGTAAGAATGATGCAGCAGGAGTCGAGAAACAAAAGCATTTGAGACATAGCAGGAGTATCAAGGCTAGACAATTAAGGTTGTGTGTGAGACAGACACAGGGGAAGAGACTAGAGATGGGAAAGTATAGCAAACATTTCAAGAAAACGGAACAAAAGATTAAATGGAAGCAATAGCAACAGAGCTGCAATCTAGCAGATGTCAGGCTGGTGATTTTATGATTAGCTGGGTGGGTTAGGGAAAAGGAAAGAGAAGTCTAAGTTCTTGTCACAAGAAGAATCTTGTGGAAACTTTGAGGGCTTAAATAAAGGAAAAGAGCCCAGCATATAAGAGCGGAACTTCATCAGTCAGAGAAAGCAAATTAGTGGAGTGCAAAAGAAGGCTGGATATTGGAGTAGAGGGCACTCTCTAACCTTATGAACAGGTCAACAGGCTTAACAGTTTGGTGATCAGGTGACTGCTGGTGGTCTTCAAGAGCCAAATGACTCTTGAAGCTGTGATATAGCAGGAAGACAATATACATTATAAGAGAGTAAGAGGAAATGGACAAATCAAGATTAACACTAACGTACTCCCTCAAGTTTATTTTTAATAGAAGGCAGTAATGTGTAAAATGTAACTTGCAGTAAAGCAGTGTGAAGAAAAGGTCCCTTAGACTTTGATTGGGCTTCAGCATGTTATCACACAATCCCAAAGAGCCCACCCCTGCTAACCTGCAAATGATATAAGAAACAGTAATTCACAGCAGAAATATGTTTGCCAGATGAGTTAATTGTTACTTAAAAAGAGCTATCACTCAAGAAGGGTGCCTGGGGGACTGGAATATAGCATGAGTCTGTATTTACTAGGAAAGAGATCAGGCAAGGATATCTTATGTTTTAACAGAGTGCATAGCTAATGGTCCTAGAGAGCCAGGAGTTGAGGGCAGGAGGCAGTGTGAAGCCATGGGAAAGTTAGAGATAGGAAGTGGGTATGAGGTAGGGCAAAACAATGACAACATTGCCTACTTTGCTATTCTGTCTAGGGACCACTTTTGCCTTGTGGGCCCTCCAGGCACTCTGTGATTTGTTCTGGTAATTATCCAGCAAGTATCCTCCAAAGAGAATTCAAGAAATGGGTAATCATCTGGAAGCACACACTACATCTGATTTCTAGGCCTTTTCATACACTCAAGAGTATTTTTCAAAAGTGTTCAAAAAAGTGCAAGACAATTGCTGCCAGTCCAAGAAGATTTTTGTGCAAAGATTTTCACAGAGCATCAGAAACAGAGAATTTTTAATGGGAAAGTCCAGAGGTCATCCAGCTCTGCTCTCTGCAGCAATGTAGGCCATTATCCGATATGTATACCACAACAAATCCTCAGCTCCTAATTTTCTCCTATTTGTTTGCCACCTTACACATTAGGGTTCATAATGCACAATTTTCCTTATAGTAGAGGATATCCAGAAATATAACGATACTTTTAAAGAAATATGAATGTGGTTAGAAAATCAGGCTATCTAGCCTTTCTTCTTTCTATTTCAGGAACTCTGCCTCTGCCCTCAAAGACTGGGAAGAGTTCTCTGTAAGTGTTAAAATGTTTTCTTTAGAATTCCACAGACGTATATGGAATATAAAACTGAAACTTATAAACACAAACAGCAGTGAGGTAGTTACCAGAGGGAGGAGATGGGGGAAGAAAGGGTCCTGAAATGAGGTGGCAAGAGAAAATTTGACTTTGGGTGGTGGGCACATGGTGCTATGTACAGATTTTTAACTTAGTAATCCACACATGAAACTTATATGTTCATGTTGAATAATGTCACCCCAATAAAATTTAACTTAAAAAATAGAATTTCACAGACATATTTAGAAGCTGAAAATTATATAGAAGTAGGTATGTAAAAATAAAAGATTTGCATTTTGTAGAAGATCAGACAGTTCATAATAATGGTTTACTTGGTCATCATAAGGTTTGAACGGAGGCCATCACCTGAATGACCATATACAAATTTAGTATTTTGTGGAATGCAGGAGGTGCCTTAACATTCTTGAGGCCTCTATGAAGAAGCTGTTAGATTGTGTAGTATTACATTGTGGGAACAGAGATTATTTTTCTAAGTGAATTAATCCAGTTGGAGAAAGATGAATACCATATGATTTCAATTATATGTGGAATCAATGAACAAAATACATTGAGGAACAAAATAGAAACAGAGGCATGGATATAGGGAACAGACTGACAGCTGTCAAAGAGAAGAGTGGTTTAGGGGACTAGATGAAAGAAGGTAAAAGAATTAACCAGAAAATATACATAAATAACATAGACACAGTCTATAGTGTGGTTATAGCCAGAAGGAAAGGGGTGGAGGTGAGCAAAAGCAGGAAATATAGGGACAAAAAGATACTTTGTTTGGGGTGATGGGCACATGATGCAGTGTGAAAATGATGTTTAATTGAGTTGTACACTTGAAACTTGTATAGTTTTGCAAATCAATGTCATCCCAATAAATTCAATTTTTCTAAAAAAGCTGTTAGGATCCGTAGTAAAGATCCTGTAACAGTAAAATCAAGGCCTGAACAAGAAAAAAAGACAAATGTTTACCTGAACTTCAAAAGTCAGAGACAGTGATTCATTCAAAACATATTTACAAATTGTCTGCCACAAGCCAGACACTGGGCTAGAAAATCAAAGAAGTCACTATGCATTAGGAAGGAGCCCAAAGATCTAGCATGAACTACTTTTAATGTGACATTGCATGGTATTCTTCCAATGTGGAAAGATTTTTCCTCAAGTTTCAGAAGTGGTGAAACACAAAACAATGGCAGAAACTATGGAACAGATGGTGACAATGGCCCACATCATGGCTGGATATAAGGAAGGAAGAGTCCAGCATCCCTTAAAAGTATGTACCTTCATTGGAAATGCAAGAAGTAGACTCTGAGTCCTTGTCAAAATAAGGGTTCTGGTTGTCCTTGCCTGGGTCCTGCATAGATCTTTTGATGGATGTCTCTTATTTTTTTTTCCAGTATCTCATCTCCCTTTTTCTGTTAAAAGATCCAGTATTTCTTCAAGAAAAGCCATCCCATGTGATTTAGCTTAGGCTAATTCTATCTTAGGTCTGACCTTTCAGAATACCCAGATCCCTGATTTCTGTGACCAGACTAGAGTCCTAGACTTTATTGTGGGAGCTCTGTCTGCCAGGCTAGAGAACAACTCTGTCCAAGAGATGATCAGAAATATGGAACCATGAAGACATTGCTGGAACACTTGAGCCCAGCCTTACCTGAAGCCAGTTTCTACCCCTGTGCTTTTCATTACTTGATACTTATCTGCTTCAATCGAGTTTCTGTACTTGCAACTGCACAAATCCTACTTAACACAGAAGAAAGCATGTTCCAGGTGCACACCTCAATCAGGCTTGATGAAAAATAATTAAGAAATGGGAGGGACCTTCTCCCCTCCTATTCCCCAGTGTCTTGTGTCCATTGATTATGCTTATATGCATACATACAAGTCCTTCAGTTGATCTCTTAACTCCCCCCCAACCCCCTCCCCCAAGCCTTCCAGCTGTAGTTTGACAGTCTGTTCAATGCTGTTCTGCCTCTGTATCTGTTTATGTTCATCAATATATAATGGTCTTTATTATCCATAAATAAGTGAGATCATGTGGTATTTTTCTTTCATTGACTGGCTTATTTCACTTAGCATAATGCTCTCCAGTTCGAAGGTCAAGGGGGGAAAATGGAGACTTATTTAACACTCGTTGTAATACTTTAAGCAATAAAACAAAAATTAAAAAATAATAATAATAAAGATGGTTATCATAAAAAAAGAAGTAGGAGGGAGCTGAAGTCAAAGAGTCCCATTTCCAAGCCAGCAATACAGTGAGCCTTTGAAAGAGGCCCATTTAATCCATAGCCTCCAACTGCTCCCTTAGCAGCAACCCTGCACAGTATCAAGCTCTTCTACTTATTTTTATGACATTAATTACATTGACTAAGATTTTTAATTACAAAAGTTATATATTTTATCATAGAAAATGTTAAGAATAAAAAATATCCATATCCCCACCACCAAGAGGGAAACAGCATTGAACACTTCAACATGCTTCCAGTCTTTTTAATGCATATTTTTCTAAATTATTCTCCCCTTTATAATGTATACACAACATGAGCATTTCCCCAGATCAGTTAATAGTTTTACGCAGTGTAACTTGAATGAAGTAGAATATCTGTCCAACAGATGAATCATAATTTATTTAACTAGAGTCCAGCTCCCAAAATGTTAGGTGGTTTCCAGTATTGTGCTGGGATACATAACATTAGAAACTTTTGCAGAGATCATTCTTAAGATACATATTCTTAGAATATAATTGCTTATATTCTTAGAATATAATTGCTTATTAAAGGGTATAAACTTTTCAAGGTTTTTACAAATTTTTAAGCTACACCCGAAGAACTTTTCTCTAGGCTCTTTAGGTGCCAAGGGAAAGAAGATTCACAATTAAGCTGCATTCCTAACATAGCAGTTTGGGGATATACATCAGTTTCCCACGACTATAATAACATATTGCTGCACTCTTCATGGTTTACAGCACCCACTCACTGTCTCATTGTCCTGTAGGTAAGAAGTCCAGCAGGTAGATCTCACAAGGCTACAAGCACGGTGTCAATTGGCCTGGTTCTTAGCTGGCAGTTCTAGGGGAAATTCCAGGCCCCTTCCAGGCTCCTTCGGTTGTTAGCAGAATTCATTCCTTTCTCACAGTTTCCATGAATCTCTCCTATCTTCTATCTTCAAACCAACAACTGCAGTAATGTCCTTCTTGCACTCAGAGTGTCTTTAATTTTCCTTCTGCTTTATCTTCTGACTCCCTCCAAGAAAGTTCTCTGCTTTTTAGGGCTCATGTGACTAGATTGGGCCCACCCAATAATCCAGAATAGCAACCCTATTTTAAGGTCTATACCTTCATTATATGTGCAAAGTCCCTGCAGGCATGTAATGAAATGTATTGACAGTTTCCAGGGATTAGAACATGGGCACTATTTGGGGTGGCCATCCTACCTAGCACAGAGTAGAGCTACAAAACTGACCAAAGTAATTCTACCATCTAGAACCATCTGACTAGCCATGTTTTCTCCTACAGCAATGTTGGGGGGACAGTTCAGTCTTTTCAAGCATGGTATAGTGAATTGTTCTCTTCACACCCCAGCAAACTTCCAAATGGTCAAAAGGATTATCTTGCAAAACTTTCCAATATCTCGTTGCTAGGAAACTATGGCTTCCCTTCAAGTTTATATGCAGTGCTGTACCATTGTAATAAATTATACTTTGTCAGGTGCTCAGGCTGTTGCCAGTCAAAAAATTATATTAAAAAATGCAAGTGTTTTTACATATAAATATAAGCCTATGAATAGTAACTCTGCCCCAAACACATGTATAGGTGTCTGTGTGTGTAAATGTTATTGTGACCTATTAAGTTGGGTTCCCACTACCCCCACCCTTTGAATCTAACTCATTTATTCCTTATTAGTTTTCTGCAAAGGTTTGCTTCTCCATAGCTAATTTCAAAGGAAATAGTGCGAGTTTTCAGCAAAAGCAGTTTCCATGGTTACATTGAAGTCTTACTAAAAATAGTGCATGATGTAACCAGCCAAACTTTAACTACTAAAGTAACTAGACAAAATAGATCTGCATTTCTGTAGGAAGTTTGTTCTGTCGTTCAAGCTGTGTCTGTGACACATGAAGAGAATAGTCTGAATTATTTTTAATGCCCGAGATTCCAGCTCCTCAAACATATTTGTGGGCAGCTCCCAAGCTGTTCAGGCTCCGGAATTATTTCTAACACTGTGTGAAGGAGAAAGGCAGAAAGATAGGGGTTAGGGGAGCAGGAAGGAGAGAAGGGAACAGAAGGAGATAAGTACTTAGCTGTTCCACTTCTCCCCATGAGATAATATCTCCCTTTTCTCACACAGTCCCTTTAAACTCATTACCATGTTGCATAATATAAGGAAAAGGTGTTAACTCTCATTTGATTAGTCTACACAACCTCTACATTCTACAGCTCACTATCTACTCACTCTTTTTCACTTTGTCTTGTGGGCTTCCTGTTGCATGATTGATGCAAGGGTCTTTCTCTTGAGTGGCAAGGTTTGCTACCAGAAGGAACTACAAGAGGGAGATCCATTTATTTCATGACTTCCCTCCCATTATTTCTGCTCACTGTCCTTTATACAGCATTAGGAGAGTGCAGACACTTAAAATTAAAATAGCTTCCCTCTTGAGTTTGGTGGTCTTTGTCCTCATTATTTTTGAACTGTCACTGCACAGCTGGGTCTCTGTTTCCAATATCCTTGTGTCTCATACTCTTCTAATTAGAAAAGAGAATCAAGATGGCAGTCCCGGGAGAAACAAGATGGCGGCATAGGGTGGACACCGTAAATGCAGCTGTGAACAACTATTTCAGAAAAACCTCGAAAAGAACACACGGACACCACTCGCACCCACAGGACGGCTGGCTGAGTGAAAATCCTACAACTAGAGAAGAGTCTGAGACTCAGAGGAGCGGCAGAAGCAAAGTACAGAGGTACGGAGGCGCACGC
>PVJC01054813.1:0-10386 GCA_004026665.1 Murina feae | reverse complement strand
TCCAAAGTACTGAAATTGTATGTTCATCATCAGCCAGGCTTATCATCATTCTTTAACTGCTCTAAATCTTTCAAGTTCTTCAAAACACAAAACTGAAATACTGTAGCTTTTAATTCTACTTTGTTTTTAAGACTTTACTTTGGACTTTGACTTTCACCCATATGACAGTGCAAAGTTATCAGTTAGGTAGGCTGCCTATGCATGGGTGCCTGAATTTTGATAAAGCCAATATATAGATCTCATGTTGCTTGGTTTTTCTTATCCAACAAATCAAGCTACTCAAACTCCCAAGAGAGTCATTGACAAATCAAATATTAATTTAAGTTACAGAGAGGGCTATATAATTAGAAAAAAATATATATATAATGTTTAGGGCATCCCTATCTCAGAATCAAATTATTAGGGAAACTGAATTAGTGGTCCAAAAGTATTAGTGGAATTGAAATATCCTTACTATAGTTTTTAGATTCATAATATTTCTTTCTAAGAATAAAACTCCTGATACCCTTGACCTTCCTTGGGGAGATACTTTTCAATTTTAAGTTCAACTGAGGAAAAACTGTTCCATCAGCATTCCATTTACAAACCACAACGTTGGGTAGTTTTATTTTTGTGGCTTATCTCATTTATTTTACCTTGACTTTCTATTTATAAAATATTTGTTTATATTTCACCACCCAAAGTTACCTTTTTGTGATTAGTATGCTTGTCACACTTCTTCCTAAATAAAATAAAGCCAACAATAGCCCGATGCTTTCATCTTTAGTCTAGAATTGCAGGCGTCAAAGAGGACAAGTGACAGTTTGCAATATTATGCATTACATGTTTAGATCAAGGCAGAAAATCTAGCTTTAATATTGTGTGAGTGAACTATGGCCATCTTAGGCAGAGGCTTCTGCAATCAGTTACATGCTAAGGCAAATTTCTAGCAGCCCCTCGGGCACCTTGGGTACTGCCAGCAAGTCAAAGTCCCCATTGCTTCATATGTTCTGTATTTAGTTATCAAATATTAGGAAAAGGGAAGAGAACAAGGTTCTGTATTGGAAAGGGATACTTGCACTGCAACAAATCCATCCCACAGGAGATACACAGGCAAATATGAAATGTAATTATTACATGATAAAATGAGATTTTTCAGAATTGCTTCCTTCACAAATTAATTTATGCTTCCTAACATTTAAAACTTTTAATAAAGTTTCAGTTTCAAGCTAGACACTGTACAAACATTCCTATAAACTATATTTCCTTCAATTATAAATCAACTTGAGAGGAAATAAGATTATTTAGGTTAACAAAATAATTTTCTTTTTATATATATTGCTTTTATAGAGACAAAAATATTTTTTTCTAGGGTAGCTGGGCTCTAAGCTAAGTCTAATGATCTGGAAACTAATAATAATAATTTAAGAAACATGATACTTGATTTTTTTAAAAATTCACTTAACTTTAACCCATGTCAGTTGCTAAACTGGAGCTACCTTTTCTTGACTTGAGTATACTGAGCACTAGAATAGAAAGCCTTGTAAGCAGAGCCCTTTTAAGATATCAAATAGCTTCTGGGCACTTAATGTTACCTTTTCTTTTAACAAATCTCATCCTCCTTCCCCCTATCTCATAATTCTTTCTTCTAGTAAATTCTGTCCTCCTTCTTTACAGTGACCCTTTCTTTGAATTAAGGGAAGAGAAATACCATGGTTTTTTTAGAAATCACTTTTTTTTTTTTATTTGTTCCTGATTTTCTTCTTTTACCAGATTAAGTGCCCATATAAATAAGTGGTGCCCTTGTGCATTTGTCAATTGTCAGGACACATATGGAAGAGTTTCTCCATCTTCTGAATTATCAACATGAGATGATGCAGGCAGTATTAAAGGTATACATTACAGCTCCCAGAAAAGAATAAAATCTTTAGTAATGGTGGAGATAGATAAGACTCTGTAAAAAGAGTTGGATTAATTGCTAACCTATCAAGACACTAGCTTTACATATGGTTTCCAGTTCTATCCTCCCTTGATCAATTTGGTAGGGAGACAGCTGATCTCCATCCTCTGGGTGAGGAGCTGATCAAGGCCAAACCAAACAGAAAATGACACCCCTGGTGCCCTAGTAAGTGCTTTGGGGATGGACACAGGATCTTAATCTTTGAGTCTCAAGATTTTGTCTCAGGACCCCTTTACACTTAAAAATTATTGAGGACTCCAAAGAGCTTTTTTTAATGTAGTTTATATCTACTGATATTTATATATTAAAAAGTTAAAAATATTAATATACAAACACATTCCATCAACTATTAGAGTGATGATATTACACGTCACACAGCTTCTGGAAAATTGCACAGTATCTACTGAAAATGTGAGATGGAAAGACAAATAATGCCTTAGTATTAGTATAAAAATAGTTTTGACCTTTCAGACCCTCTGAAAGGATCTTAAGGTCTCCAGGTGTCCCAGACAGGCTCAACACTTACTGATCTAAATTATAGCCTACAGAAGCCAATACCATCCAAGTTTGCCACCGTGTACAAAGATGTGACAGTTAAGCCAACAAAAAACAAAGCATAGCTGAAAGATGGCTTCTTGATAATATGGTTTCAGAAACTGAAGGTAGCCAATCCTGAAGTTATATACATGTCTGGACTTCCTAGCTGCATAAACCACTGAATTCCTTTTGGTTTAACCTAGGATGAGTTACTTGCAACCAAAAACATCCTTATATATCTGGGTTTCCAGATGGGGACCTCAGAGGAAGAGAGTATGGGTAAAAAAATACAAAGGACCAAAGTAATTATTTTAAGCCGCAATCTGCACAGAACAAATAGATTATCAAAAGCACAAGGAAAAGTTCAAAATTATTTTAAACATGGGAAGATATGGGAAAACATTGCCCTAGTTGTTCCCAAATCAGTGCCATCAAACTCCATGGGCTATTGAGGTAGCTCAGCTTCACTTCACTAGAAGATAACAGAGGGCATAAAACTGAAAGCACAATGTCAACTTCTTTGAATGAATAAACTTACCTCACCAGACTTTGGAAAATTCCAATTTAGAAAACTACTTCGAGGGGCAAAACATTAGGTTACTTATGTCAAATGTTGAAAATTTTCTCCAGTATTCTCTAGACTATAGTGCTATATTTTTTCTAAAAGTGTATCCAATTTCTAAATCCCACCTCTTGAAGAAACCTTTGAACCTTCATTTCTGATAGCTGAATTTCTGTTTCCATGCCTGTACACAGTAATCTATCACTGCCTTATACCGGGCTGAATAGAGTCCCTCAAAATTTCATACACAACTCTACTGTGATAATGAGATCTACTTGGAAATAGAGTCTTTACAGATATAATTAGTTAAATTAGATCATACAAGATTATAGTGGTCCCTAAATCCAATGAGTGGTATCCTCAAAGAAGGGTAAATACATACAAATAAGGTCATATGACTGAATATGGAAGGAAAGATTAGTGTGATGCAGCTACAAGCCAAGGAGTGCTGAGGATTGCTGGAAAATGCCTGAGACTGGACAAGACAAGGAAAAATTATTCCCTAAAGCTTTCAGAGGGAGCATGGCTTTGAGATACCTTGATTTTAAGCTTCTGGCCTCCAGAAACATGAGAGAATAAATTTCTTGTCTTTATGTTACCCAGTTTGTGGTACTTAGCTTTATCAGCCCTAGAACCAATACACTGTATAATTCAGCTACTTTAAAATTCATCTTGACTATAACCAAGCTACTTTTTGGGAAAATAATAAGTTAAAATCAACCAGAGCTTCACCTGATATTTATTGTGCTAAATACACATAACAAAATTTACCATTTAAAGATTTAAAACTCAATGGCATTAAGTAATACATTCAAAATGTTGCTTGCACCCATTTTTAATCGAAGCAGTTTTAGTTGTGGCCATAAACCAAACAGGAAAGAGATAGAGTGAAATGAGCCTTAGAGAAAGAATAATGCATTACCAAAGTCATTCTTGCTCATATCCAGTGCTAATGAGGAGAGTCTGACTACAGAAAAAAAAGTAAGCTTTTGCCTTATATATATATTGAAATTCTGATTAACCACAGAAAACTAAAGTACCAGAAGGCTAAGTGTAAATATACCATTACTGGGAAAAACTCAAACTTTACTAATTCATTTCTACTGATAAGTTTCATCTTCATAATGAAATTACTATGAAAGCTGGATGTTTGCCTTTTATGTTAACTCTGAGTTAATGCAAACTCCTATGGTTTTCATTATTAAACCTTAAGACCTGAGAGGATAAATCCCTGGGTGCTTCCAATTCTTTCTATATAAACTCTCTTTTACTGTGGTTCTCCCTTCCACCATGTCCTGAGACATGTGTCATATTTAGAAATGCTACTCTCTTCCTACATTCCAGAAAATTTTCCTTGTTATGAAACCTGATTCAGGATGGGTTTTGAAGAAATATTGCATTGTAACAGGAGTAAAAAAGCATGTGCATACTGCCATGTTCATTCAATAACCAGCAAAGAAAAAAAATGTGATGGTAAGATCATTGGGTTTTTCCGGTGTAAATTTTGTAATAGCTTGATAAACTTGGCAGAGATAAATACACTTGAGGAAAACTATTGGGAGACAAGCATCCTTCCTATCTAATAAGAGAGTAATATGCAAAATAGGCATCACTCTGTGACAAATATGGCCACCCCCATAGCCACAAGATGGAGACGCCCAGTCCAGCTCAGCTCCACAACTGAAGTGGTCAGGCCTGTTAGCCAGGCAGGTGGTGGGGTAGGCAGGGTGCCCAAGGGGCAGAACAGGCGATCAGAGGGGACTGAGGGTCCCCTGCCCAGGAGAGGCTGCCAGTGGGGCAGGGGTAGGCCCAGCGATGGCAGGGGGTGGAATCAGAGACGGTGATCGCAGAGGTTTGGGGGCCTTCTGCCCAGGCCTGCAGCCTCGGGCAGAGGTTACAGGCCTGGGCAGGGGTGGAGCTGGGATTGGAGGGGCAGGGGTAGAGCTGTTGATCAGAGTGAACTACAGAGGAAACACCTTTTCTTACTGCTCATTGGCTAAGCTCCCTGTATGCCACTGGTAATATTCTTAGTAACTTGGGTAATAAGAATCCAAGAAGGCATCTAGGGTTTTCCACCACACTCCTGGAGAAAACAAATGAAGGTCCACTGCTGGAGGGCTAAGAAATGTGATATCCTGCCCTAGCCGGTTTGGCTCAGTGCATAATGCCTCAGCCTGCTGACTGCAGGGTCTGGTTTCAATTCTGATCAAGAGCATGTACCTAGGTTGCAGGCTTCTCCCTGGCCGGAGCCCAGGTCAGGGCATATGCAGGAGGCAACCAATCAAAGTGTTCCTCTCACTTTGATGTTTCTCTCTGTTTTTCCCTTCTCCTCCACATTCTCTAAAAATCAATGGAAACATAACCTCAGGTGAGGATAAAAAAAAAAAAGAAAGAAATGTCATATCCTATGAAAGACACATCTTGAAAATGCCTAAAGAAAGTTGTCATTTTTTCATGGTGAAGGGACTAGAGTCCGTGTTGATGAAAACATGTTGGTGGCTGCAGTGACTGGCAGTGGCTGCAGCAGTGGGGTGATGGGGCTGGTGGCTTCCCCTGATTAGCCTGGTCGCCTCCCACAAAGGGAGGCCAGACTGTGGCTTAGGCCCACTCCCCAAGGGGAGTAGGGAGTGGGCCTAAGCCGTCAGTATCCTTCCTATCTAATAAGAGAGTAATATCCCCTGAGGGCTCCCAATATATGAAAGGAGGTAGGCTGGGCTGAGAAACGCCCCCCACCCCCCAGTGCACGAATTTCGTGCACCAGGCCCCTAGTCTATTATAATTTCCCATTTTAGTTCTAATATCACTTTTGATTTCAGCAATTTTAGTTTTAGCAAACAATCCTCCATATACTTTATAAGGCTGAATTCATATTAAACCTTCCCAATTAAATCTTAATTAAATCTTACAGATAGCCCCTTGTTTTGTTATTTGTGAAACAAGTGTCAGTTTCTTCCATGAATAATTACAGCATTTCTAAGTTGAAAGGGTGCTTTAGTCTATCACTTTACTTAAAGGGTGCTTATTTAGTCTACCACCTTATTTAAAAGATGAAGAAAAAGGCCCAAATTTGTTTAAGATTATAGAACCTATTAGTGGGCAGGTTTAGAATTTATCTAAAAATTCAAGACATTTAATCATTTCAAACTTGAGGAAACTGTAGAGAATAAAGATAGGTTAGGGAGGTAACAATGTAACCAACTAGAGATAAAGAAAACTTCTCTTGAAAGTTTATATACTTTCCCATAAAGTTGTATATATTTCATTTGAAACTCCTTAATTGTTGGCCACCAGGCTCTACCTGGTAATTATAGGAAACTAGAGGCCAGATGCACAAAATTCATGCAAGAGTAGACCTTCCTTCCCCTGGCTATTGCCTCTGGCACCAGGGACTGGGCTTCCCGCGCAGACCCAACTTCATCTAGAAGGTTGTCAGGAAGGACATCTGGTCTAATTAGCATATTATAATTTTATTATTATACATTATAGGTAAGTTCATATTCTGGCTTCTATTTTTAACCCACTGTCAAAAATGCTAGCAATATACACAAAAGAAATTTTACTAGTTTATTTTATCCCACCTCAATTCCATCCATCAACCTCCTTTGTACTCCATTATTTAACGTGAAACACGTAACAATGTGAATCAATTAGAGGATAAGTCCATGTTCCCATTGGAACAATAAACTCATAGCCATCAAACTGAGGTTTTAATTGTGTACAAACGGTGACTATACATTTTGGACACTTTGCTTTTCATTTCTAAGCTTCTCAATTTTCCCATGGCTGAGAACCAAAGGAAAAACATATACATGTGTGTAAATAACTTTTAAATTCAGTAGTTGAAAGGACTAAAAGGATAGTAAGCACTGATACGAAATAGCAGCAGTTGATTAACAACACATTTTATGCAAACACACCTGGGAAAAAAGTAACAAAAGCTCTTCTCGTGGTCATCTCCCACAGACACTAAAATGAAACTCAGTTGCCACGGCCCGGGTTCTATTTCCACTTTCCTGCCGGTTCGGGTGGGAGGAACACCTTCGCTCTGAGACTGGTGCTTTTCATGTGAAAGCAGAGGCCGTGGCGAAGCAGCCACAACCACCAAGGGCTGGAGGAAGAGCAGCCAGGAGTCTACACTCGTGTGGCTCCGCGGCAGGTTCCTGAGTTCAGGAAGGTCGCCCTGCGGACACACTCCTGCGGACGGACCCTGATCCTCGAGCACAGAAGCAGGAGGAGGAAGCCTGGGGAAGAGGCAGGACCGGAGACCTCCTCCTCCAAGGCCCGCGCGGCACTTTCTCCGTCCCAGCGGCCGCCCTTCTGCCACCCACGCAGCTTTCTAAGCTGCCTCGGGGTTCCCCGGCGCCTTCACTGGGTCGGCCGGCAGTTTCTGGGGGTTGCGAGGGGCGGCCCCAGGGGCCAACTCCTTCCCAAACCCGCGCGGGAAAGCGCTCCGCAGCCCAGCCACGCCGGCCAGAGGCCCCGCCAGCGCCGCGCCGCTCGGCAGGGGATTGCTTCTGTCTGGCGCTCGCGGAGGCGGCGGTCGGGTCTCGCACGCACCGCGCCGCGTCCCCCCAGCCAATCCGGCGCTACTCGCGTGTCCCGAGCGTCCCCCGTCCGCCTCGGGCTGGGCCGGTCCGGCCGGCTCCCGGCGCTCCGCGACCGGCTCTCCCTCCTCCCCTCACTCTCCCCGCGCTCTCTCCGCCTCGCAGTGTAGCTCCGCCCCGGCCCCGAGTCCGCCCCCGCAGCCTCCCAAGCGCGTGCTCTCCCTTCCCTTCAGTCTCTCGCTGTCCAGCCGCCCGGGCTCTCGCGCTCGTCGCAGCGGCCTCGGACGCTCCGCCCGAACGGACACCTCCGCGCATTCCCCTCCGGCGGCCACAGCGTGCGCCCCTCGCGGTCCCCGCCTCGCACCGGCCTCGGGGTCGCGCGCCCGGACTCCGCCCCGTCCCGCGGCCTCGCGCGCTGCCGGCGCGGCCTCTCCCGGGCGCAGGCGGACCGGCCGCGGCCGCCTCTCGCTCCCTCCCCTCCGTCCTGCTCACCTCGCGCTCGCGCTCTCGCGCGGTCCCAGGCGGGCGCGCTCCCGGCCGCGCGCTCCGAGCTCCCGCTTCTCCCGGCTCCTGTCAGTGCGGTGACTGCGCTGGGAAACATGGCGACCGAGGGGATGATCCTCACTAACCACGACCATCAAATCCGCGTCGGAGTCCTCACAGGTAACCGGGAGGAGCGCGGGACCGCCGTCGCCCTCGACGTGCCTAGGCTTCTTGCCTGTGGTGGCCCTGCTCTGCGGCCTCGGGAGGAGGACAGGCTGAGGAGGGGGACAGGAGAGGGGGGCGTTTTACTACCGCTGAGCTGCGGGAGGTTGGGGTGTTCCCGTGCTCCCGCCCCGGCCGGGAGCGAGTGCCGGTCCCGTGGGATGTCAGGCCCCAGCACCTTCGCAGCCCGAGTCCCTGGCCCTCGGGGGCCGACGGGTCGGTGCGGCGGGCGCTGCGGGGCTCCGGGTTGCCGGTGCGGGCGCGGGATTCCGCTCCGCAGTCGGGAGCACGCCGCTCTCGCCGGCCCGCGCACTTCCTCTGCCGGCACCGGGCGGGGAGAGGGGAATCCCGCGCCCACCCCCCCGCCGCCCCCTCCCCCACTCGAGTGGCCCCGAGCGGCCCCGAGCGGCCCCTGCCGTGCTCGCCGGACACGACTTGGGTGTTCAAGAGGCGGAACTCTGCCCCTCGAGAGCCGGGCATCCCCTCAGCCGCCGCGGGACACCCCTGGTCTCCCCCGAGAGGTGGGGGGTCGGCTTGCACCCGGACCTCGGAAAGTGTCTGTATTCCGCCTTCCTGAGCGGAGGGCCCTCAGCCCGCCGCTTCGTTTCCTTAGAGGAAGGTTTAGAGGGACCGGCCGAGCCCCCCTTTCACTTGGGAGAGGATTCCTCCCCTCGGGCTCCGCGGTCCTCCTCCCTTCTGGGACACCCTCCTCCCGCCCCCCCCCCCCCCCCCCCCCCCCGCCCCATGGTCCCGGAGCTGGTGAGGCGCACACTTTCCCGGGTCGCGTTTCCCTCCCTCGCGGAAGCCGCGTGTGCCCTGCGGGTCGGATTCCGCGGCGCTGTATTTGGGTGATACCCCTCCGTTGCTGCAGGGCATGCCTTCCGAGATGAATAGCCAGGCAGTTGTAGGGTTTCTGCTGTGCTCCTGCAGTTGGCAAGGCTCATGTGTGATTGCGTGGCAAGGCGGGGGTTAAAGAACTATATTTAGAATCTGAGGGCTTCGTTGGGAGTGAAGGAAATCCAAGATTTACTGTTGTGATTTCGGAAAAAGGAGTGATGTAGACAGGAATCCTCGTGTGTCCCCCCCCCCCATCCCCCTTCCCGATTTTTTAAAATTATTTTCCCTTGTCAGATTTTGACAGGTTGAGACGGTGCTCGAGGAGGGACTAAATTGAATGAGACTTGCTTTTATTATTAGGTTAAACAAAATTCCCTCTCTAGATACTGAGTGCAAAGCTTAATGTAACTGCTGAGTTTTATGAAAAGGAGATATTCATGATACTCTTTATACTCTTTTACGCAAATGGGTTGTCTTTTCCTGGTTTTCTTTCTAGGTGTTAATGGTGATTTATTGAATTTTCCTAATAACCTCTTGGGTGGAGAACCTGGTCTAAACCTATTGCTGCGAAGGGAATCCCCCCAAATCAGAAGATGAGCTGTCCTCCTTTTTTTGGTGCTGAAACTTGCCATATGCAAAGATACAGTTATATCTCAGAATTGTTAGAGCTCACATTGCTGATTTTCAAAGAATCTAATCGCGGGTGTGAAAGTGTATACTCTATATCAACCTTCAACTTGCACTTTAAATTCTAGCCATGTTTTGAAAATTAGTAGAATAGTAAGAGTGAAGCTTAATAAAATCCTAAGTATGTCAACTGACCATGGAAATGAAAGGTCATAGATGTTTTAAAGTTAAATTATAGAGGTTTTTAAAAAAATTGTTTATTTCAGCTTTCCCTAATAGTTTTACTTATCAAATTATCTTACTTGGGTCAAATGACATAGTTGTACAGAATACTTTGAAAGATTTGGTCCTTATCCATATCCCTACAGTACAATAGGGATAAGATTGATATGCAAACCACTAACAATGTATGTAGTTATTTTGCTAAAATTGTCTAAATAAATTACCTGTGCATATGAGGGCTAAATGTAAAAGGAATCCTGTATTCAGATGGATTAGGAGCAAATGTGGTTACCTGTAGGCAGAATTTACGTAATACATTTACCAGAGGTTAAGTAGAAACTGACACTTTTAAGGGTAGTTGAAACTCAGTGGCAACCTTGTAAATGAAAATGTTGCCCTGGCCAGGTATCTCA
>PVJC01054812.1:0-10380 GCA_004026665.1 Murina feae | reverse complement strand
CAACTGACCCCCCTGCTGGTCTGCTTACCCCCAATAGCCCTGCCCCCACCAGCCTGATCATCCACAACTGCCCTCACCTCTTGGCTTCTAACTGCAGTAGAATCTCAGCCCCGCCACCATGGCTTTGTCCAGAAGAATGTCCGGAAGGTCTACTGGAAGGTCTCCCAGTCTAATTAGCATATTACCCTTTTATTAGTATAAATAGAGGCCTGATGCATGGGTGGGGGCTAGCTGGTGGTCCCTGATCACAGTGGGGGTTCCCTTGGGGCATGGGGCGGCCTGGGCAAGGGACCTTTGGTGGTTTTCAGGATGGCCATGTCCCAATGGGGTGAGGGTCCCAGCTGGGGGGCATGGCCAACCTGGGTGAGGAGCTGAGGGCTGTTTTCAAGCTGGCCACATCACCATCTTGGTTGGGTTTATTTGCATACTCACTCCTGATTGGCTGGTGGGTGTGGTTTATGGGTGTAGTGGAGGTATAGTCAATTTGCATGTTTCTCTTTTATTAGATGAGATTAGAGGCCCGGTGTACAAAAATTTGTGCACTTAGGGGGATCCCTCAGCCCGGCCTGTGCCCTCTCATAGTCTGGGATCCTGGGTTAGGGGCTGATAGTTCCCCAGGGGATCGGGCCTAAGCTGGCAGTCAGACATTCTTCTGGAAGCTTGGGAGCCCTTGGGGGATGTCCACTTGCCAGCAGGGAGCAGGCCTAAGCTGCAGTCAGACATCCTTAGTGCTGCTGAGGAGGCAGAAGAGGCTCTTGCCACCACCGCTGTATTGGCAGCCATCAGCCTGGCTTGTGGCTGAGCAGAGCTCCCCCTGTGGGAGTGCACTGACCACCAGGGGGTAACTTCTGCATTGAGCGTCTGCCCCCTGGTGGTCAATGTGTGTCATAGTGACCAGTCATTCCCAGTGATTATGCTGTTAGCATCAATTTGCATATTACCCTTTTATTATATAGGATAAAAATGAATACTTGAATATAATGACAATATTCTGAACTTATATTCCATAGTAATAAGAAAAACTCATAGAGCTTGCATCTGGATTAACTGAGAATTAGCAAACTGAGCAATAACTTAAGAGGAAACGAAATACTTAAAGGCTGAGGAGGATACAAAGTAGAATTAGCATCACTTTTGGGGTTCCATTAGAGAAGGCTTCTGGAGAATAATGTTTAGGAGGAAATGATAAAAATGGATTTGTAGAGCCCTGAATGGAGTTGCTGTGTGATTAGAGCATTATCCCATACACCAAAGGTTTGTGGGTTCAATTCCCAGTCAGGGCGCATATCCAGGTTGCGGGTTCAATCCCTGTTGGAGCTCATGTGTGAGGCAGCTGATTGATGTTTCTATCTCACATTGATGTTTCTCTCTTTCTCCCTCTTCCTTTCTCTCTCTCCAGAATCAATGAAAAAAAACCTGTCCTGGATGAGGATTTAAACAAAAAGTGGATTTGTAGAAAGTATGGAAGCTAAAAAGAATGCTTTAAATAGTGGGGATCTGGAAATATCTAATTAGGTGGTATGATCAAAAGTAGTGTCTGGCCCTGCTGATATGACTCAGTGGTTGAGCATCAACCCATGAGCCAAGAGTTCACCGGTGAATTTCTAGTCAGGGCACATACCCAGGTTGCAGGCTCAATCCCCAATAAGTGCAGGAGGTAGCCGATAGATGTTTCTTTCTCATCAATGTTTCTATCTCTCTATCCCTCTCCTTTCCTTTCTATCTCTAAAAATCAATAAAAACATTTTTTAAAAAGTGGGGTCTGCACTTCAGTCTTTAAAGAAGCACATTAAAGATACAGAAATTAATACAGATTCATTCTCCATTCATTTTGTTCATCTTATCCCTTGGCCCCAGAGCCATATGAAAACCTTCAGGTAAACATTTTGCTACCTGTTATCTGTTCTGCTCTCAGAAGTTCCCTCCTTCCCAGAAAAATGGGAATTTTGCTTTGTTTGAGACTATCCATGTTCTGGCCCATGCACCTTTCTCTAAGATTTCTTTCTATTTTCTCCCCAAATATTTCTTCTCATTCTGTTTCTCAGAAGACCCTAATCATTTCCTGGCAATTTGCTTTCCATGCCTTTGCTTTCTGCCTTTTTCTTATCAGGATTGTCTTCTCTCCTCTCAGCCAAATCTTCTGAGCTCAATCCTCTTTCAAAATCCATGGCTTCAAAAATCACTTTCCTCAAGGTCACTAGCTAATTTTTGGTTTTCATTTAGCAAGTATTCTCTTGTATTGTTATTCTTTCACTTTCTTTCATTTGCTAGATTGAGCACATTGTAAAGGGACTGTGCTTGTAACCTTCATCAAATTGCTTGGGATTTCTGCAAATTTGGTTGGTGATAACATCATAGACAGACCAATCTTCTTTATGTGTGTGACTTGTTGATTGGAAAACCAGAGCTGCGTAAATGTATAAAAACTTTTTTGTTTGTTTGTTTATCACCATATCTCTAATGCTTACTACCAGGTCCAGTTGTGGACTTAATACCTATTTGTTGAATGAGTGCTGGCTTAATTTACTTAAACAGTATGTCTTAACCTGGTCATTTTAAATATCGAGCAGGATAACTCTAGAATGTTGTCTCAACCAACAGGATTATTAAGAGTCTTCCCAATGGTTAAGGATAACACCCAGCATCTCATCATTTTTCTCCTAGGATAAGAAAGACTTAGTTTTTCTTCTGTTCTGTTGTTTATTGGAAGAGGACAGAAGAAATAAGGTGGGAAATTATAGTTGGTATGAGGCCCAGGGGGTGGTGGCTGTGACCTGGGGCGGTCCGGGATTCATTTCCAAGTTTGCAAACGCCGCTGTCCGAGCTCTGTGTGCCCTCGTCATCTCCACACCCGAACCCCTGCTCCTCTCCTTGCCACCCCCCGATGGTGTACAGGACCAGGAGCTGGCGACCCCCACCGCCACCACTGCTCCTGCTGCTGCTCTGGGTGACCCAGCAGGCGCCGCCCGCGGCCAGCCTGGGCCTGGGCTCCGACCTGGAGCTGCAGATTGACTGCTTCTTGCCCTGTAGCCCACCCCACCCCTGCTGCCATGCTGCTCCCCCCGCCTCCTGCCCCGCCCCTACCATCGTGTCCTGCTGCTCCTGCCAGGCCACACCCAAAAACACTGCTCACTCCCTGGCTGCCAGCCTCCAACTTGGTTGAGTTAATTTGCATACAGCCACTCTGATTGGCTGGTGGGCATGGCTTAGGCATCCCAGAGAAGCAGTTAATTTCAATATTACGCTTTTATTAGAGTAGATATGAGTGAGTATGCTAGTACTGACTATAACGAAATATTTTTCCTTTAAAAGGAAATGAGATATTACAAGGTCTCTGGGAAAAGCAGAGAGAGAGAACTTTTTTTTTTGCCAATTACATATTGCTTTGTGTGATTTTTGTAAGGCCCTTCACATTCTGAATAGCTGGATGTGTGGTTTAAACGGAAATATTTGTAGGATGTAAGAAATGTCTGGCCTCCTGAGACCATATGGATACTTTCTAAATTCTTCCTGAGTCCCCAGCAGACTTACTAACAGCTATGGCCTTGAGTAAACTACATTGACTCATAGCCTCTTTCAATAACAAATTATTTGTTTTTGATATTATCTTCTGTTTTGTCTAAGATTCCTACTCAATAAGCTTTTTATTTTAAACTGTGACACCATAAAACAATGACCAGTTTTTTAAATTATCAGGCAGCATTTTGATCAAATTCCACATTCTAACCAGGTACTAGTATATTCTTAATATTATTGCAATTATAAATGATCTATCTTTTATTTAGAATATTCAAGTAGTTAGGGGGGAGCCACTTCTTTTTATGCAATTAGAAGAAGCTTTTGAAAGCATCAGTTTGAGTTCATTTAATACTATTAGCCAGATATCTCAGGACTCAAAGTCAGGAACTTTAAATTAAATTAGTGAGCTGATCATGAAAATATAACTCTACATACACATTGAAGGTTCAGTTTATGGTTGTTTTGTTAATTTTTTTCTTTAGTAATGAGGTTGACTAAGCCTTAAAATTATGATCTTAAAGAATCCCCTTGGGACATTCAATGGAGGCCCAGAAGAGGTGATACTTCAACGGAATGGGAAGAGCTCTATTAGATATGTATATATAATCTATATATAAAATCTATAAATGATGATGGCATATGCAAATTTGCCCTCACCATAATGACCTGGAGCACACCGACCAGCTAGAGCGGGGTGGGTGTGGCAGGAGGCTGGGGGACTGTGAGGCTGCATCAATGACATAAAATGCATTCACATGCCCTAAAGCACAAACATCCCAGCAGATAACTCAGTGCAGGTTATTGTGTAATCACATTGATTACACAATATTGATTAAACAATAAGCTTATTTTCACTGAAAAAAAAATAACATCTTCGCTTAAAGATGCCCCAGTAAGGCTGCCGAGGCTTTCCTCTGTCCCTTTCTACACGGAAGACCACAGGGTTCAGGGAGGAAGGGCTCCGGTTTCGTTTTCTCAGCACCCAGCTAGGAGGCCTCCCTGGGGCAGCTCCTCCCTCCCAGCCCGAGCTGCCCCAGCAGGATGGGCGCTCCGCTCCGCTCCGCCCCAGGAGCCCCGAAGGGAGGCGGAGCAAGTGCTTTCCCTCTGGGATCCCGCCCTCGCTGGGAATCCAGAAATCCGCCTCCCAGGGCCACTGCGCAGCAGCCAGGCCTGGCGAGCCAAGGAGAGAGCAACCTACCCATGCGGGTGTGTTTGCTGGCGGAGGCCACGCAGCTGCCATAGTTGAAGTCGCCCACAGTGGAGGGCCAGGGGTAGTGGGGATGGGAGTCGCCCATGTCAGCAATGGAACCCCAGCTCTCCGCGGAATGACTAGAGCACAGGGACCTCAATGGTCCTCGGTCACTTCCTGAGCAGCAGTCACCCTGACCAGGGGTCAAACCCGAAACCTAATAGTGCGCTGACAGAATGGAACGCAAACCTTTGCTGTGCAGAGGAGCTCCGGCCCACAGCAGGGTCAGGGCACCCAGAGGGGCTTTGTTGAGGGGCCCTGACAGGCAGCCCCCAGCTCAGTGGGTTAGAACTTCTCCTGATGCAGCAAGGTTGCAGGTTGGATCCCTGGTCAGGGCAGAGATAAGAAGCAACCGAAGAGAGAATAAGTGGAGCAACACACTGGTGTTTCTCTCGTTCCCTTCTTCTCTCTAAAATAATCAAAACAAAAAAATAAACCCTCCGGCTTTCAGAGTTGCTAAAACAGTTAGAAAGCGAAGTCCCATCCCTTCCCGTTCATTCGACAAATTCTTCATATGCCCCTTCAATAATCGCACTGGGGATGGGTGTTTGTTTGCTTGTTTTGGTTAATCCTCACCTGAGGACATTTTTGCATTGAGTTTTCTGTTTTTTGTTTGTTTTTTTTTACAGAGTGGAAGGAAAGGAGAAAGACAGAAACTAATATGAGAGACATCAATTGGTTGCCTCCTGCTTACCCCACGATCAGGGCCTGAGATTGAGCCTGCAACCCAGGTATGTGCCCTTCTTTGGAATCCAACCCAGAACTTTTCAATCCGCCTGCAGAAGCACTATCCACTGAACCAAACCCGCATTTTTTTTCTTTTTAAGTCCTCCTCTAAGGATATGTTTTCTTCATTGAGTCTAGAAAGAGGAAGGGAGAGGGGTAAAGAATGAGAAACATCGATCAGTTGCCCAAGCAATCAGACAGGGTTGGAACCCACAACCTGTGTATGTGCCCTCACCAGGAATCAAACCCATGATCTTTTGGTGTGTGGGACGACACTCTAACTGCTGATCCACACCCACCAGGGCCTGGAGGTATATTTATTTATTTATTTTTTTCAGATCTTCCCTGACCAGGTGTCTCAATTGGTTGGAGTCTCAACCTGTACATTAAAGGACTTCCTGTTGGATTCTAGGTTAGGGCACATACTTATGTTTAGGTTAGATCCCGGTGGGTCAGCAGATGCAGAGGCAGCCTACTGGTATTTCTCTGTCATGTGGATGTTTCTCTCTCTAAAAATCAATTTTAAAAACATCCTCAGGCTGGCCAGGCACCCCAGTAGGGACCTGAACCCTGAAGGAACGGTGGGCAGCCTGAAAATGGCCCCCAGCCCCTAACCCAAGCTGGCCACACCCCCATTGGGTGAGGGTCCCCACTGGGGAGCTTGGCTAGCCTGCAAATAGCCATCAGCCCCTCACCCAGGCTGGCCAGGCACCCCAATAGGGACCCGAACCCTGAAGGGGCTGTGGCCAGCCTGAAAACAGCTCTCAGCCCCTCACCCAGGTTGGCCACATCCACATGGGGTGAGGGTTCCCACTGAGGGGCGTGGCCAGCCTGCAAACAGCCATCAGCCCCTCACCCAGGCTTGCCAGGCATGCCAGCAGGTGGACATCCCCCAAGGAGTCCCAGACTGTGAGAGGGCACAGGCCAGGCTGAGGGATCCCCCAGAGTGCCCAAATTTTTGTGCACTGGGCCCCTAGTCTTATATAATAAAACCCTAATATGCAAATTGACCAAACCGTGGAATGACTTGTCACTATGAACTGACCACCCAGGGGACAGATGCTCAACATAGGAGCTGCCCTCTGGTGGTCAGTGCACTCCCACAGGGAAAGCACTGCTCAGCTAGAAGCCAGGCTCACAGCTGGTGAGTGCAGCGGCAGAGGCAGGAGCCTTCATGGCAGCACTAAGGAACAGCGAGCTGAGCAGTAGGGAGCAGCAAGCACGTGGGCGGTAAGGAGAGAGGGGTCCTGGATTGTGAGAGGGCACAGGCTGGGCTGAGGGCCCCACTCCCTCCCCCCAAGTGCACGAATTTCATTTACCAGGCCTCTAGTCTAGAATAAGGGCAAAAGAAAAGGGAGGAATATCCTAAACTTACATGTATTATTGCCTGCATTACTCTCCTCTTCTGATCTTCTTGTAAGATGGTTAGTTGATACCACTCATTGCCTGTATTTTTGTATATGAGTTTTTTCCCTCTGTAATAACTTATATTGAACTTTGAATTAAACTTTTACCATCTCATTTGGAGAATGGAGTACAAGTAGACAATAAAAATTAAAATTCTTTTCCTTCTACAAATTGTTATGTAATTATAATAATATCCCTTCTGAAGACTTACTCCATATCAGGTATTGTGTGAAGCACATTGAGATATAATCCCATGTGACCCACTCTCTGTGGTGTTATTATACTAACTGATTGAAAAGAAAACTGAGACTTGGAGAAGTGTAGAAACTTGCCTAGGAAGTTGCTGAGCCAAGAGTCCAACCCCCTCTTTTTTTACTCTAAGAGAACAGTTTTTTCACAACTAAATTAATCTAGTTTTCACCATATCTTTTAAGTATGAATTCTAGATATTGAGGTGAATACTTACTATTAGTGCACTAATCCAGATAGGGAATTTTAAATGCTCACCAGCCCAGGCTTTTGTATCCCAGTATATTCAGAAGCCAGGAGAGCAGGTTAAGGCCACTAAAAAGATAACTAAAGACAAACCTACAGCTTACTTCTCGCCTTCTATGGATAATGGCTGCCACTGTTTATTATAATATGTGAGTTGTCATTGTACTTAGAGAAGATCAAATTAGGAGAGACTGGGAAGCAATGTTATACTATGAAGAGACATTTTGTCTATAAGACATTCTGTGAAAGCCACTTCCTATAAACAGGGCCTAAAATGTTTTGCCAACTCCCACAATATTTTCAATGCCATGAGATAAATATTTTTTATAAGCATATACATCCGACTCATCTCCATCTTCAATTCTAGAGTCTCACTAATGCCAGCAAGAAAAAGAAAATTAACTCATATCTTGTTTAGGTCAAACTTGTTTCTCAGTCTCTTCAATTAAATCTCATTGATAAATAAGTAAATAAGTAATATATATATATATATATATATATATATATATATATATATATTTTAAAGCTTAAGGAGGTCATCTTTTCTCAAATGTGCACATCTCTGTTATAAGCTAATCTACCAGAAGCCTCTTGAGAATCCAGCTTAGTGGATTATACAATTACTAAAGGTTGACCTTTTCTGTGGAGTTAAATGAAAGATAAAATGCATTTTTAACTTTGGCTGATGTGCAATCAGGTGTCAGTCATCATTTCTTTACTCTATCTCAACTAGGCTATAAATTAAGTGGGTCCAAAATCTAAATTATGAGGCCAGCAGAGGAATAAAAATCCAGTGGTTATGAAGAAAGACTTTAAGGAAGACCCACTCTGAAGTCATCTAAAGAAGAGGACAGTAAGAATGACAACTGATTTACAGACAGGCCATGAGAACTGTTGGGGGAGAGGAATTCCCATAGTGAGGGTTTGAATTTGTCATAACTTGAACACAGTGTAACAGGGACTCAAAGCCTGGTAAAGATTATCACACACCAGGTAAAAGCTAATGGGTATAATTCTTAAGCCAAATTATACCTAAAACAAGTCCACCCTTAAGCTTAAAAACTTAATTTTTATAATTTACTGTTATTCCATTTTACAATTTTAAAGTAAAACTTTTGTACAAATCCCCCTTAATTGACTACTCCTATTTAAACAGAATCTGTTCACTGCATACAATTTTATATGCTAGAAAAGGTAAATATCCCCAATAATTTTTTAAAATATATTTTATTGATTTTTTACAGAGAGGAAGGGAGAGGGATAGAGAGCTAGAAACATCGATGAGAGAGAAACATCGACCAGCCGCCTCCTGCACACTCCCCACTGGGGATGTGCCCGCAACCAAGGTATGTGCCCTTGATCAGAATCGAACCCAGGACCCTTCAGTCCGCAGGCCGACGCTCTATCCACCAAGCCAAACCAGCTAGGGTGAACCCCAAAATTTTATGTAAATAAACATCTTTATAATGCTTCCTTTGTTTCATCCACACCATTTTTTTCTTACCAGTTTCTTAATTAAGGACATTATGCAGTTTGTCAAAGATTTTCTATGTATAAAATTCTGACCTCTGCATTTCTCACAAGCTCCCTAAGACATCTCAGGTGAGATATTTGGTAGACTGGAGCTATGAAATGTTGGAATAATAACTAAGTTGAATCAATTCTGCAAAATAGCTAGCCAGTCCTGAGAAAAGTAAAATTACCAATAACAAATTGGACACACATTCTGCTTCAGACATAGTGTAAGATGTTGCATTGAGTCAAGAGCAGTCTAAGGCCTTTCCCTGATCTCATGGAGCTTAGAGTACTGGGATAGCAACAAAACGTGTGCAAATGACTACAAGTTGTGCACTCCAAGGTGAGCCAAGTAAGTAAACTGACCTCTTTTGCCAGAAAGCTTATAAAACATGTTTGCTCAAATAAAGTTATCATTTTTATTGGTTGATTTGATAGGAAATTAACATTTACAGATATCTATATCTGTCTATCCTATATAACAAAAGCCTAATATGCTAAGTGTCTGGTCTACTGGTCAGCTGTTCAACCAATCAAAGTGTAATATGCTAATTATATGCTAAGGTTGCTCAACTGCTTGCTATGACATTCACTGGCCACCAGGAGGAAGACAGTTGACCAGTCAATCAGTCGTTATGACATGCAATGACCACCGGGGGGCAGATGCTCCTACCAGTAGGTTAGCTTGCTGCTAGAGTCCGGCAGATCGGGACTGAATGAGACAGGTCAGATAGGCCCTGGAGCCTTCCTGTGGTCTCTCTCTGGCTGGCCAAGCTCCCATGTCCCTCCCTAGCCCTGATCATGCACCAATGGAGTCCCTCAGCCTGGTTTATTCCTTCTCACAATCCAGGACACCTTAGGGAATATTGGGAGCCAGTTCTGGCCGGATCCTGGAGGCCAGGCTGAGGAACACCACTGGTGCATGAATTCATGCACTGGACCTCTAGCCTGTATAATAAAGCCTAAGTGACCATTAAGCAGCACAACCAGTTGCTATGATACACACTGACCACAGACACTCAATGCAGGAGCTGCTCCCTGGTGATCAGTGTGCTCCCACAGGGGGAGCACCACTCAGCCAGAAGCCTGAGTCACAAGCTGCTGAATGCAGCAGCAGTGGTGGGAGCCTCTCCTGACTCATGGCAGCAGACACAGTGGGCTGGGATGAGCATGAGCAGTGTCCAGCCCCAATTAGGGCTTCTTTGTGGTTGTCTGACACTTGGCACACTGCTACATCCCCCAAAGAGTCCTAGACTGCAATAGGGTGCAGGCCAGGCTAAGGGACCCCATCCCATGCATGAACTTTGTGCACTGAGCCTCTAGTCTAATCTAATAAAAGAGTAATATGCAAATTGACACTCACTCCGGTACACCTAAGCCACGCCCACTAACCAAGCCATGCCCACCAGCCAATCAGAGCGGTTGTATGCAAATTAACTCAGCCAAGATGGCGGCCGGCAGCCACAGAG
>PVJC01054811.1:0-10389 GCA_004026665.1 Murina feae | reverse complement strand
GCGTTTGCAAATGGTAAAAATTCTTTTTTATGGCAGCATAGTATTCAATTGTGTAGATGTACCACTGTTTTTCAATCCATTCATCTGCTGATGGGCACTTAGGCTGATTCCAAATCTTAGCTATGGTAAATTGTGCTACTATGAACATAGGGGTGCATATATCCTTTCTGATTGATGTTTCTGGTTTCTTGGGATATATTCCTAGAAGAGGATCACTGGATCAAATGGGAGTTCCATTTTTTGTTTTTTCAGAAAACTCCATACTGTTCTCCACAGTGGCTGCACCAGTCTGCATTCCCACCAGCAGTGCATGAGGGTTCCTTTTTCTCCACATCCTTCCCAGCACTTATCATTTGTTGATTTGGTGATGATAGCCATTCTGACAGATGTGAGATGGTACCTCATTGTCATTTTGATTTGCATCTCTCCAATGATTAGTGACTTTAAGCATGTTCTCATATGTCTCTTGGCCTTCCTTATGTCCTTTTCCAAAAAGTATCTATTTAGGTCCCTTGTCCATGTTTTCATTGGGTTGTTTATCTTCTTTTTGTTAAGTTGTATGAGTTCCTTGTAAATGTTGGAGAGTAAACCCTTATTGATGATAACATTGGCAAATATGTTCTCCCATGCAGTGGCTTTCTTGTTGTTTTGCTGGGTTCTTTTGCTGTGCAGAAGCTTTTTATTTTGGTGTAGTCCCATTTGTTTATTTTCCCTTTAGTTTCCATTGTCCTAGGAGTGTATTGGTGAAGATTTTGCTTCGGCATATGTCTGAAATTTTGCTGCCTGTGAATTCCTCTAATATTTTTATGGTTTCCTGTCTTATATTTAATCCTTTTATCCATGTTGAGTTTATTTTTGTGTATGATGTAAGTTGGTGGTCTAGTTTCATTTTTTTGCATGTATCCGTCTAATTTTCCCAACACCATTTATTGAAGAGACTGTCTTAACTCCATTGTATGTTCTTGCCTCCTTTCTCAAATATTAATTGTGCATAGTGGTTTGGATTGATTTCTGGGTTCTCTATTCTAGTTTATTGATCTAAATGATCTAAATGGGGGAATGTGCCAGTACCAGGCAGTTTTTAGAACAGTGGCTTTCTAATATATCTTGACATCTGGTATTGAGATCCCTCCTACTTTGTTCTTTCTCAGGATTGCTGCAGCTATTTGAGGTCTTTTTTTATTCCATATGAATTTTTGGAGAGTTTGTTCTAGGTCTGTGAAATGTGCCATTGGTATTTTAGTAGGGAATGCATTGAATTGTAGATTGTTTCGAATAGTATGGACATTTTAATGATGTTGATTCTACCAATCCATGAACACGGTATGTTCTTACACCTGTTTGTCTTCCTCTATCTCTTTCTTCAGGATCCTGTAGTTTTCCAAGTACAGGTCTTTTACCTCCTTATTAGTTAAGTTTATTCCTAGGTATCTTAATTTTTTTGGTGCAATGGTAAATGGGATTTTTTTTTAGTCTCTCTTTCTGTAAGTTCACCATTGGTGTATAAAAATGCATAGATTTCTTGTTGTTAATTTTGTATCCTGCTACATTGCCAAATTCATTTATTAAGTCTAATAATTTTTGATGGAGTCTTTAGGGTTTTCTATGTACTGTATCAGGTCATCTGCAAATAATGACAGTTTTACATCTTCTTTTCCAATTTGGATACATTTATTTCTTCTTATTGTCTAGTTGCTATGGCTAGCACTTTTAAAACTATGTTGAACAGGAGTGGTAAAAATGGGTATCCCTGTCTCATTCCTGTTCTTAGGTGAAATGTTTTTAGTTTTTTCCCATTGAATATGATGTTGGCTGTATGTTTGTCGTATAAGGCTTTTATTATGTTGAGGTATGATCCCTCTATTCTCATTTTGCTGAGGGTTTTTATCAAGAAAGTGTGTTTGATTTTATACTTAACATTCTTTATTTTATTTTATTTTCCTGTAACAATAATTTATTTTTTTATTTTTCCCCTTTATTGATTAAGATATTACAAATGTGACCTTATCCCCCCAATGTCCTCTCATCCCCCCACTCTTGCCCTCACCCTCACCCCCTGTTGTCCACATCCATCACTTATGTTTATATGCATGCATACAAGTTCTTTGGTTGATCTTTCCCCCTTACCCCTACCCTCCCCTACCTTCCCTCTGAGTTTTGAGCATCTCATCGATGCTTCTCTGTCTTTACATTAGTTTTTGTTCATTGGTTTATGTTGTTCATTATAATCCACAGATGAGTGAGAGCATGTGATATTTATCTTTTTCTGACTGACTTATTTCACTTAGTATAATGCTCTCCAACTCCATCCATGCTGTTGCAAATGATAGGAGTTCTTTCCTTTTTACAGCAGCATAGTATTCCATTGTGTAGATGTATCACTGTTTTTAATCCATTCATCTGCTGATGGACACTTAGGCTGATTCCAAATCTTAGCTGTTGTAAATTGTGCTCTTATGAACATAGGGGTACATATATCCTTTCTGATTCGTGTTTCTGGTTTCTTGGGATATATTCCTAGAAGTGGGATCACTGGATCAAATGGCAGTTGCATTTTTAGTTTTTTGAGAAAACTCCATACTGTTCTCCACAGTGGCTGCACCAGTCTGCATTCCCACCAGCAGTGAATGAGGGTTTCTTTTTCTCCGCATCCTCGACAGCATTTGTCATTTGTTGATTTGGTGATTATAGCCATTCTGACAGATGTGAGATGGTACCTCATTGTCATTTTGATTTGCATCTCTCTGATGATAGTGACTTTAAGCATGTTTTCATATGTCTCTCAGCCTTATTTATGTCCTCTTTCAAGAAGTGTCTATTTAGGTCTGTTGCTCATTTTTTGATTGGGTTGTTTATCTTCCTTTGTTAAGTTAAGTATGAGTTCCCTGTAAATGTTGTAGATTAAACCTTTATCAGAGATATCATTGGCAAATATATTCTCCCATGCAGTGGGTTTTCTTCTTGTTTTGTTGATGGTTTCTTTTGCTGTGCAGAAGCTTTTTATTTTGATATAGTCCCATTTGTTTATTTTCCCTTTAGTTTCCATTGACCTAGGAGCTGTCAGTGAAGAATATACTTAACATTCTAGACATCAGGTGAACATTTACATTACCACTTAGAGAAGAAATAGAACAGGTAGAAAAATGCAACTGCATTTTTTTGCAGCAACATGTTGGCAAAGAAGGGTTATATATTGGCAACTTCCAGCAACAGGAGGGAACAGAGAGGAAGGATTGGGATATTGTTAAAAATAACCATAGGTTCTTTCCTGTTTCTTGTGCCAACCCAAGGAAATCAATGAGGCATGACTCAGGGATAAGGGGAGTAAGCAAAGATCAGAGTGGCTGGGGATAGGGGAAACCCCTCTGGGAGCACAACCCTCAGATAAGTGCTAAGAGATGGAGAATCAGGCATGTAGATGTTGGAGCACTAGATAGGCTCAGGAAGGCAGGCAGCTCAGGAGGTTCCCTGAGAGGGGATTAGAATGGGCATTTAAATAATTACATATGTCCATAGGCCTCTCACTTCCTCCTGGAATATCCAGTGTAATTATCTGGTTGGCTGACCAGGTGTGTTTCCTGTGTGGTCATGCTGGGACACTTAGAAGGGTATGCATTTGGTGTAATGCACCCCTGTAGCCATCTTGCAATTCTTTTTTTTTTTTTTTGCTTTTATTTATTTATCTAATTCTTTATTGTTTAAAGTATTACATAAGTCTTCTTTTTCCCCACTGACCTCTTCCCAGGTGCTCTCACCCCTCAGCATATGCCCTCACCCCCCTAATGTCTGTGTCCATTGGTTATGCTTACTAGTATATGCATGGATACAAGTCCTTTGGTTGATGTCTTAACCACCACCACCAACACCACCTTCCTTTTTAGGTTGACAGTGTATTCAATGCTTCTATGACTTTGGCTCTATTTTTGTTCATCAGTTTATGTTGATCATTATATCCCACATATGAGTGAGATCATATGTGATATTTACCTTTCTCTGACTGACTTATTTCACTTAGCATAATGCTCTCTAGGTCCATCCATGCTGTTGCAAATGATAAGAGTTCCTTCTTTTTTACAGCAGCATAGTATTCCATTGTGTAGATGTACCACAGTTTTTTAATCCACTCATCTGCTGATGAGCACTTAGGCTGTCCTTAACATTTTTAAAACAAGGATCCCTGCATCTTCATTTTGCATTGGACCATGAAATCATGCAGCACTTCTGTTAATCATCTGTGGTATACAAGAGGAACCACATCCTATAGACCTTCATGGGAGAAGGGGAGAAGCATTCTTAGCTGAGGGTAGACAGGGGAGAGGGAAGGAGGCATCATGGATGATGATGCATTTTGAATTTTCCCCTGAGGAATGGCAAGATTTAGATAGGTAGACACAAGAGTATAGCTTTCTGGTTGGAAGAGATAAGTGGTGAAGAATTACGGACTGTGTTCAGAGAATGGGAACAAATCCTTGTAAATGAGGAGCTCTGTTCCTGAGCAATTCACATAGGCTGTTCCAGGGCAATGCCAAGCTCAGCTGACCTTTCTAGGGACAGCCTTCTCAAGGCCTTTCATAGTTCTTTCCTCCAAGTGCAATTCTCCTAGATGGCTGCCCAACTAATAAATTAAATTTAGCCATGTTATTCATAGAAACTGCAAAGCGAGACAGGGGGAGGGGGCAGGGAGAGGCAGATTTAACAAAGAATCAATTGTGCCCTAACTGGTTTGGCTCAGTGGATAGAGTGTCGGCCTGTGGGCTCAAGGGTCCCAGGTTCGATTCCAGTCAAGGGCATGTACCTTGGTTGTGGGCACATACCCAGTGGGGAGTGTGCAGGAGGCAGCTGATTGATGTTTCTCTCTCATCGATGTTTCTAACTCTCTATCCCTCTCTTTTCCTCTCTATAAAAAATCAATAAAATATATTTTTTAAAAGAAAATTTCAATTGAAAATCATGATTATTTAAATAAAAATGAAAATATTTAAAGAGGTCAAATAATAGATCAAATACTGACCAAGAAAACATTCAATTAGGAATTCCCATAATCTAATTTGCTCTCTCTCTATCTTTTATAATGCAAGTTCCATGGAGGAATTTGCACAGCGGACACATGGTGGAGGTGGGATGCCAATCAGGGTCCTTTTCCTCTCCTCTGCCTACTACCCCAAATTGTCATGGCCCCCACTGCACTCCACAGTGGTGGGTTTCCCCAGCAGGAGCCTGGAGTGGTCCATAAAACAGTGCGAGCTTTGGCACTTATAAAATTACCTATAATCATACCCTGTTGACTCAGATGAGAGACAATAAAAGGAAAAGGCCACATTTCATCACGTCACAATCTCTGTTCTCAACCTTATTATCCTAACATTTGTGTTTAATATTTACTTCTCTTAACAACATGGACCATGAACATTTTGTTTATATTGATTCGCATAAATATGAAACTTTCCACTGGATCAGCATGCTCTGACTCTTCCAGTGTAAATGTCCCATGTCTTCTTCATGTTGGAGCTCTCTCCTGAATCAAATGGGACAGTAACATAGCTAGCTAACAGGTCGTCTCAGAGCCTCCTCCTGGACTGGGTTTTGCGTGTCTGCAGACTGGTGGGACGTATCACCAGGACAGACTTGATGGAGGGGTGGGGAGCCTTCTGGGGCAGAACCCCCCTTCTTGGGACAGAGCCAGGACCCACAGGCCTGCCTGGTACTAAAGCCTCCTCTGTGGTCAAGGAAACAACAAAAACAGTGTCTGTCACTCAGATTTGTCTCCTGGCTTGGCTTTGCCTTGAACTCATTACCCGAGTCCTGTTGTGAGAAAGAACTAAAGAGGGTCTGTCAGGAGGGACCCTAGGAAGTTTCTGTTTTGATGCCACTGACAGCCTGTACCACACGAGGGCAAAGAGACCTTCTCCCACGGTCTGCACAGAACTCAGTATGGCCCTGGGTGTGCCATGGCATCAGCGGGGCAGGAGAGGTCAGTGTCTAGTAGTCATGGTGGTGCCAGGCCAAGGCTCAGGTGGCAGTTCCCAGGGCCAGGCAGCCATGCCCGGGAAGCCAGGGGTGCTCACAGAAGAGAGTGGTGCTCTCATGGTCCCAGTGCCATTTGATTGCTGTTAGGAAACAGTGTCAACTCAGTATAAATAGGTAAACACAGTATATTTTTGAGAAGTGAACAGAGAATATGACATTTAACCAAAAGAAATGTGGGAACATCACATTTAGAAAGGAATAGGAAATGATAACCCAGGAAAGCTTAAGCACCAGAGGGCACATATAGCCAGGTTAGTGTAGAGAAAGGGAATGGCAACATTATCTTTTTGTAAAAAATCCAAAACTAACAGTTCAAGGTTTGTTTACTTTCTGATGTAATGAAATGTAAGATCAAAGTCAGTTTGTTCATCCTAAGTCCTCTGTCCATGAGCTCACAGGTAAGTCTACGGAACCAGAGAGATGCTGACCAGGGAGCCTGAGGCAGGAGGGGTACAGGGTGACCTCGAGTAGATACCTGTGGGGTGTAGGCCCCAATTCTCAATAGCAGTTGCCTTTCTGTGATATGAATGATGGATGTTTCCTCGGGCTAACATGAAATGCTGCCTGAGTGCCACTTTGCGATGCATCAGCTGCTCTCTCCCCACCCCAGGCAGGTTACCCTGAGCCTCACTGCTGAGTAGGAATCTAACCCACTTTGAAGCCGCAGTTTCTCCTCTGCTCTGTCACTCTGATGGCATCGCCTGACTCTGAGGCCAGTTTTCCTGCTGTAGTGAGAGGAACAGCAATAACCCCAGTAGGAGAACTCTCTCTCTGTGTCTCTCTGTGTCTCTCTGTGTCTCTCTCTCTCTCTCTCTCTCTCTCTCTCTCTCTCTCTCTCTTCTCTTTCACTTATTGGGGGTGCATAAGGGTAAAGACAGGGAACCTGCTACACTGGAAATAGGGTCACAGTCACGGTGGCTTTCAGACCTTGGTTTTTTGGAACTATCTCAACAGCTTAATTTTTCTTCGTCAGTAAAGATAATTTGCTAAATATTTAAATAAGTCTGATTTAAATTTCCTATTGTTTTACACTTTCCATTCAGATAAATTCACGAGCCAGGAAGAAATTGTTTTTCAGAGTGAGTTTGCAGGGGCTGCTATGCTCCAGTTCTCCTGCTTTAGCTCTGTGCTGTGTATAGGAGAGGGACACAATAACATTCCAAAGAAGGTGTGTGAAGGTGGAGGGAGAAGATGACGGAGGCCATGAGCCAGGAGAGGAGGAAAGGGCCCAACACTGGACTCACCATGTCATTAGGAAGAGTCTTGCCATGAACAAGAACCATCTTCAGCAAACACTGGACCAGCGGTGACACCCCCTCCTTCTTGGATCCCCCAGTTGATTGGAAAGTTCCCCAAGAGCTCTGTGATGGGAAGGAGTCGGAGAATAGGGGTCCGTGGGGAACAAGCCAGGGGCTGAGCTCTGGGCATCCTTGGTCCCCCAGGGCCTCCAAATTTCATGGACATAGCAGCCACTTAAGAAATGTGTAATAAGTCAATAGAGTATATTGTTTTCCTCTTCTGTTTCCTTTTGGAGAAGTCTGCAACTGTTCCTAATTATTTTTGTACCAAAATGCAGCTCGTAATGTCTTCCACAGCTGAGCTGAGCTCTCCCCTTGTTGTCATTTGCCCACTCCCTCTCTGCACCAAAGACTGTGGGCTTTTCCGATAGTGCACAGAGCGTCTGACTGGGTCATGTGGAGAGGGGCAGGCATGAGTGGCCAATCCATAAGTGGGAGTTAAACTGACTCTAGAACAAACTGGAAATCTGGCAGTGGCAGTTCCATTCATGATTCCTTATAGAACCCATAGCCACAACCCCTCCACAGTAGACTTCACCCTCTCATGGAAATAAACATTCTAAAATAATGTCCCTTGCAGGTGCTCAGCTTTCCCTCTGGAGTGTTTTTGCAATTGGAGCCTGAAAGCTCAGCTGTGATGGGACTCTGACACCAGCCAGCTGGCCGTTGCCTGCTGTCAGGGTGGCTGGAATCCTGAAATGGAATAATATCACTGCTACAGGAACAACTAATGCATTGTGTTATGGAAAATGAAAACCCTTAATGTTCCCCTTTTTCCCCCTTTTAATATTTATTGTTGAAAATATTACATAGGTCCTCCTCTCCCCTCCCCCACCCCCCATTAACTTCTTTCAGCCCACTCCCGTCCTCCCCTCTCCCCCCCACCCCCAGGTCTTCACCATCCCACTGTCATATATGCATACAAGTTCATTGGTTGATCTCTTCCCACCCACCTTCCCCTGCTTCCCTCTAAGGTATTTCTTTAAAAGATGGTTGGCTGAAGACTCAGAAAACAAATAATCACACAACAAAACAAAACAAAGAGAAATAAAAAGAGATTCAGACAAACAAACAAACAAAGATAGGAGAATTATGCCAACATATAATCAGGGGGGAAAATCATTTAAAAGGCATTTTTAGAGGACTTTGAGCCTAGAACCATGTAAGTAGCCTATATTCTTAGTATGAGTGGATAGTTATTCATTAAAATAAATGAAAAACTGAAATGAAAGATAATTCTATAAGTTTACATTTTACTCATATAGTCAGTACATGCAATAATTCCCATAATCTTCAATATAAAAGAGGAGGTACATATACAACTTTTACCAAAACACAAATTCTCCCCCTGTGCCCCTACACAAATGTCCAGAAGAGAATGTTTTTAACACATGCCAATCTGTGAACCAGCCTGGAAGGAACACCTGGGCTGGCTTGCCTCTGCACACACTCCCCCTGTAATAGCTGCACCGAGGCCTTGACCCTCTAGTTGTTCATGCATACTTCCCACGGACTCCTCCTCCGTGGAACATTCTCAGAACTCAGCCTCTGCGCTTTGCCCACTCCCTCTCTGCACCAAGTCTCCTCCTCCAGTGCTCTGCACTTGCCCTTGAGAATTAGAAATGACATGAGCTGCAGGGGTTTCCATGCAAGTGGCTTCTTCAATGTGGACCTTAGGGTGACCAGCTGTCCTGGTTTCCCTACAGGTTTCCAGGATGTGGGGCTTCCAGTGCTAACACTGGAAACAAACAAATCCCAAGCAATCAGGATGAATTGGGGCCCCTAGTGCTGGTTGGTGGATTGGAGGTGTTCATACCAAATTCTGGAGATGGACAATTTCTCTAAAAGGTAAGAGCATGACAGCCACATTAGGCATCTCTTGCAAGCACCTAGGTGTAAAAATGCTGATCCCTAGGACCCAATAAGGACTCAGTAAGACTAAGTTACATTGACATATCTCATTTCCTAACAGGCAGTTGTATAATTGGATTTCAGCAAGGCATCTCAGCATACATATCCTGTAGGCACAATAAAGTAACATGGCTAGATACAAAAAATTAGTTCTTCTATGGAGGTAGATATGACTTTGCCCTGGAGACAGGCTTTTAGTGGCAGAATCCAAGAGTTGGCTTTCAACTCTTTGACCAGTACTTTTATTCATTGTTTGGATGCAAATCTTGATGTCTCAGCCAATTGAGAGGGTAGATCAAATCAAGTGGAGAACCACAGACTGATTGAGTAGGGATCCCAAAACATCTTAACAGTCTGGACCATTGGACTAAACTGAATGAGAGGTAATTGAATAGGGGTGGATACGAGCACTTCATCGCAAAGTCCCAGTCCACCTCCCCCATGTTGAGGAGTGACTTGCAGGTGCTCAGCCACATTTTAAAAAGCAAAAACAAGAACAAAAAAGACTCAGGTGAATTTTAATAATGTATCTTTTTTTTAATACTAGTATCCTGATGCTCATATTCATGCATGTTGAAAGGAAATTAATTAAAAAAATATTTTAATATCACTATTCATGTCTTGCTAATGAAAAGAAAATAGGATTCTACCAAATCTCCTATCTATCTACTCCAGGACTTCTGTGAGGATCAAATGAGATGAGGCACAGGAAAACACTTCATAAACGTTTGGTTAAATTGTAAAATGTTTGCACCTGGCTATAAAGCAAGTCAAGTTCCTGGGCTAAAGAAACTGCAAGAAGACTAGTTGCTAGGGAGAGGAAGCCAGACATTGCTACATCATGTCATTACCCAGTGCCCACAGCAATTGTTTCTGGCCTGGGCTGTGGGCTGCATTTTGCACCATGGGGTCTTGACAGCATTGGCTGCGATTTGGTGGGGTGTCACTCTGGGATGGTGGCGGGGCCTGTGTCTCACTTTGGGGAAGCCAAGTGTTGGTTTGTCGGTGCCAGGTCCGTGGTGCCATTTATTTTCAAATGGCCAGTGCATATCACAGCAGGTCCTGTGTTGAGTATCTGCCCATGGTGGTCAGTGAGCATCATAGTGACTGGTCGGATGGACCGACACTTAGCCTTTCATATATATATATATAT
>PVJC01054810.1:0-10419 GCA_004026665.1 Murina feae | reverse complement strand
ATAAAACTTTATACATCGTTTGTACTAACAGATATTTATACTACTAAAATCAAACATGCATCACTTCCAAACATTCTTGTATCATGATTTTTTATATTACATTATTTAACACCATTCCTTTGTCACCACACGTATTATCATACACTTGCACCATTCTCCTTGGATTTCTGATCTTTATCTTCACTCTTCACATTATCCTACAGAAAATAACAGACAAGGAAAAAGTATATTTTATTAGAGTCTCTTAAATGTAACTATAACAAATAATAAACATTAGTAAACAGAGATACTCCATTTTAGTATCTATGGAAAATTGACCCTGTGGAGCAACTATGTTCAAATCTTTAAATTCTATGCAGAATGGCTTCCAGTATTTGAGAAAGCCACCTGAGCCCTGAGAAATGAGAAGTTCTAAGGAATAACAGTAGTGAATTCCTTGCACTATAGCTTTTCTTCTTCTTGTTCTGAAAGAGAAAAAGATTGCAGATCTCTATTATTGAAATTAGTTTACAATGGCACTGAGTTACTGGATTTTCCCCCCTAGTAACAAAAGAGTACTAGTAAATTAATTTTGAGAGTGCCAAAGAGCTTCTCAACTCTGCCCAAAAGTAAATGGGTTTTAAAAAGAAATGAGTGATTTTATCTTCCTCAAATTCAAATTCACGAGGAATACAAATAACATTTGCTATAGGAAATCTGTTCACATAAACCATGTTGACATCCTGAGCAGGTTCTATAAAAATACGATACTTAGGGAATTGCTTTTGAACAATGTGATGAAGGGCAGAATGCTACCATTATTTGCTCCTAGAAAAACCACCAAGAAATAGTGCGAAATAGATTAAAAAAAACTGGAATAAATTATGAAAACATTGAAAATACAAAACTAACCTTGTTGAGAACAGTGTGGATTTCATCCATTACTGTGGATAAGTTTCTGATTGTCTTATTCAGTTGGTTTTCAAATTGCAAATTCATATTTTCTGAAATCTTTAAGTTATCTTGTAACTGACTAAGGTCCTTTTTAACTTCTCTAAGTTCACCAGAGAGGCTCTTGTTGGAATTCTCTAAATTTAATATGGTTTTTTCATCTTCATCTATTAAAAAAAGCATATGCAAATTCCTTAAAATAGCCTACAAATGGCAATTTCAAAAAATTACAATGCAAACTGCAATACTCACTTAAGTTTTATTTAAGTACAACTTCTAAAATCCAGGTTCCATTTTTTAAAAATATATTTTACTGATTTTTTTTTACAGAAAGGAAGGGAGATGGAAAGGGGAGAGAGCTAGAAACATCAAT
The DNA here is from genome assembly GCA_004026665.1 of Murina feae. NCBI lineage: Eukaryota > Metazoa > Chordata > Mammalia > Chiroptera > Vespertilionidae > Murina > Murina feae. Next base: position 9,116 of record PVJC01054810.1, on the reverse strand, counting down.
GAGAGAAAAACATTGATTCAGCTGCCTCCTGCACATTCCCTATTGAGGATGTACCAGCAACCAAGGTACATGCCCTTGACCGGAATTCAACCTGGGACCCTTCAGTCTGCAGGCCGAATCTCTATCCACTAAGCCAAACTGGTCAGGGCCAGGTTCTACTTTTAGATGACTGCACAGATTAGACAAAGCAGCAGAAACTGGATGAAGCCCTAGTCCATTTGGCCCAGTGGACAGAGCATCGGCCCTCGGACTGAAGGGTCCCGGATTCGATTCCAGTCAAGGGTACATACCTTGGTTGCAGGTTCTCGGCCCTGGTCGGGGCATGTATAGGAGATAACCAATTGATGTGTCCCTCTCACATCAATGTTTCTCTCTGTCTCTCCTCCTCTCTCCCACTTTCTAAAAATCAATGGAAAAATATCCTTGGGTTGCCCTAGCCGGTTTGGCTCAGGGGATACAGTGTCGGTAGCGTCGGCCTGTGGACTTGAAGGGTCCCAGGTTGGATTCTGGGCAAGGGCACATGCTCAGGTTGTGGGCTCAATCCCCAGTAGGGGGCATGCAGGAGGCAGCCAATCAATGATTCTCTCTCAGCATTGATATTTCTATCTCTTTATCTACCCGTCCCTTCCTCTCTGATGTCAATAAAAACGTATCTAAAAAAAAATCCTTGGTCATTACCAAGGCTTTTAGAATGCAGTTTCTTATTTGCCGTGGACATGACCACAAAACATTTCCCCAATAGGTTTTTTTTTCTGCTATGTTGGTAGCATAGCATTCAGCCTACTGGGAACATTTTACTAACCTAGATTTACATTGCTAGATCACAGTCCACTACAAATATAACACCAGCTAGAAATTTCTGTAATAGCTGTTGGGAATCAGATTTGATGACAGCCATCTTAGATGTCTGGGGCTTGATGTTCTTTGTCTAGCAAGTCCTCAGTTACCATATAGTTTGTGATCATGATAATCTCTATTCTTATTATATAGGACTGACTGAAATGACATCAAGATTGAGCAAAAAAGGGAATAAGATGATTAAGACTCAAACTCAGGAGAAAATAAGGCAGTGGAAGAACTCAGAACGTGTGAAATTCCTTAAATAAAAGTTTATTAAATTTAAATAATTGTGCCTATGTTACAAATAATAAAAGCCCTTTATACTTTTTGTAAAAAAAAAAAAAAAAAAAAAAAAAAAAAAAACAAAGGAAAAAAAAAAAAAAAAAAAAAAAAAAAAAAAAAAAAAAAAAAAAAAAAAAAAACCCGAGAATATGCCCAGTCAGTATGGCTCAATGGTTGAGTGTTAACCTATGAACCAGGAGGTCAAGGTTCAATTCCCGGTCAGAATACATGCCTGGGTTGCAGGCTTGATCCTCAGGGTGGGACATGCAGGAGAGAGCCAATGATGACTCTCTCTCATCATTGATATTTCTCTCTCTCTCTCCCTTCCTCTCTGAAATCAATAAAAATATATTTTTAAGAAACAGCAAAAAATGAACGAACAAAAACCTAAGCATACACATGAAGATCTAAAATTAAGTCTTATATAGCTAAGCAATTTCTTACATTTAACCAAAATGGTCAAAAGTGAAGTCAAATTATGTGGCCTAGACTAAAACATGATATATATTTAAAGGTACGTACGTATCATACAAATATAGGGTCTCCCAAAAACATACACACACTCTCTGAATAATTATAAAGGCAGTATTTATTAATCTACCTTTCATTTTCAAAGTTGAGCTACCAGCTGTTTAAGTGTGTGTACATTTTTTGGGGACACCCTGTATATATCTCAATAGGGAGTTAGAAGTACTGACACATCCAATTCTGTTCTTACCTGTTTTGTCTTCTAGTAACTGTAGCTTCTGCTCTACTTCAGCTCTTACTTTTTCACTCTTTTCCAATTTTTGCAACAGGCTTCCTACATCTACCATTGCACCATTGTAAACAATAAGGCCAACATTTTCTTCCACATCCTTTGATTCCTGTTTTACTGTTGGTGTTGGAAGTAACAACCTGTTTCCTATAACATAAAAGGTACCATCTTTTACTTTTTCTTTAATAATACAATTAAATAGTGGCACAATTTAAAAATAATACTCGCAAACCTAGCATATCTTCTTGCAGTGCTTCAGACTCCTCATGGTTTTCTTCATCTTTTGAGGTATCTGTTAATTTCCGATAAAAGCAAGATTCACGGAGTACTACTTTATTAAGAAGCTTCTTTACCTGTTATATAAGTAAAAAAGTTACAAAGATGAAAATAATTTTTTTATTCCCCTTGAACATAAACTGTGTTTTCTCAGGTACTCACTCCCAATGAGAGCACTTAATCTTTGAACTATCTTCCATAGAAACCTAAAATCCCAATTATAATTTGATAAATCTTTTTTAAACTATTATTTCTGTTAATCCTCACCTGAGGATATTTTTCCATTGATTTTTAGACAGAGTGGAAGACAGGGGCAGAGACAGAGAGAGAAAAACATCAATGTGAAAGAGACACATTGATTGGTTGCCTCCTGCACACACCCCAACCAAGGCTAAGGATCGAGCCTGCAACGAGGTATACATGCCCTTAATCAGAATCAAACCCAGAACCCTTTGATGCTCTACCCACTAAGCCAAACCAGCTAGGACTGAAAAATATTTAAAAACAAGTCTAAATCTGAAAGAAAAACTAACACAAATTATATGTACACACACAGTTATTATAGTACTAGAGGTCCAGTGCACATTACTTGTGCACCCGTGGGGTCCCTTGGCATCCCCCAAGGAGTCCTGGATTGCAAAAGGGTGGTCCTTGGGTGACGCACCCTGGAATCGAACTCCCTGCTCTGATTTCGGGTGGGTCACCCGAGAACCACAGCTGCCAAGTCACCACAGCTCGGCAGCTCCTGTGTTAAGCACCTGCCCCCTGGTAGTCAGTGCGCGTCATAGCTACTGGTTGAACGGTTGACCAGTTGCTTAGGCTTTTATATATATAGAGGCCCAGTGCATGGATTTGTGCGCATTGAAAGTAAATTAATTAGAAGGTGGCAGGTGGGGTGGGATTGGGCAAGACAGGCTGGACATTCCCTGGAGCCAACCTCTCGCCAGCGACACCTGGGGCTATGCCAGGGCTCGAAGGGCGTCTGCAGAGTGAGCAGGGTACCTCCAGCAGGTGGTGTTCCTTGGCCTGGCCTGCAGGGATCGGGCCAAAACCAGCACCCTGATATCCCTCCAGGGGTCCCAGAGTGTGAGAGGGTACTCTGCAAAGTTGCTGTTGCTCAGCAGCTCCAGCATTGAGCATCTGCCCCCTGGTGGTCAGTGCATGTCATTCCTACCAGGCGATTAGCCTGTCACTTAGGCTTTCTATATACGTATATAGAATGTACAGGGATGTTTATTATAGCCTAGTTTGCAATTTTTTTTGGAAAAAATTTAAAAATTCTTTATAGTTTAAAATATTACATGTCTCCTTTTTCCCCCATTGACCTCTCCCTGGCTGTTCCCACCCGCTACTGTCACTCACCTACTGTCTGTGTCCATGGGTTCTGCTTATATGCATGAATACAAGTCCTTTGGTTGATCTCTTACCCACCCACTCCTTCCCTCTTAGTTTGCGATTCTAAAAAACGGAAAGCCAGCCAGCAACTGTGACTAGTTAAGGCAATTATGGCACATGTATATTAAACATCTAATCTAATAAAAGTAATATGCAAACTGACCCTCACTCCATTACATCCACAAGCCACACCCACATGCCCACCAACCAATCAGAAGCAAAAATGCAAATTAACACAACTAAGAAGGCGGCAGCCATGGAGCTGGAGTTGCCCCGGGCAATGGAGGAAGCCAGGGTGCTGTGGGCCCTGAGCTCTACTCAAGCCTACAAAGTTTCAATTATAGAAGATAAACCCCAGATACCTTCTAGCCTGGGACCTTGGGTTGCCAGGGGCAACCCAGGCTTCCAGCGGGGGACCAAGGCAACAAGGTTTTAATTATAGAAGTTAAATAAATCCCAGACATGCTTCCAGCTGGGCACCCCAGTAGGGACCTGAACCCTGAAGGGGCTGTGGGTAGCCTGAAAGGGCCCTCTGCCCCTCGCCCAGGCTGGCCAAGCACCCCAGTAGGGACCCGAACCCTGAAGGGGCGGGCTGTGGGCAGCCTGAAACGGCCCTCTGCCCCTCACCCAGGCTGGACAGGCACCCCAGTAGGGACCTGAACCCTGAAGGGGCTGTGGGCAGCCTGAAACAGCCATCAGCCCCTCACCCAGGCTGGCCAGGCACGCCAGCAGGTGGATATCCCCTGAGGGGTCCCAGACTGCGAAAGGGCACAGGCTGGGCTGAGGGACCCCTTCTCCCCCAAGTGCACAAATTTTTGTGCACTGGGCCTCTAGTATTAGTCATAAAAAGAATAAAGTGGGTCTCTATTTTCATGGTAGAATGCCCATGATAGATTGTTAAATGGAAAAAAGTTGTCTATCAATATGTATCAAATGATTTCATACATATTGGATGGGAAATAGAAGAAGAGGAGACATTTAACTCTTTTTAAAAAAATATATTTTTATTGATTTCAGAGAGGAAGGGAGAGGGAGAGAGAGATAGAAACATCAATGATGAGAGAAAATCATTGATTGGCTGCCTCCTGCACATCCCCTACTGGGGATCAAGCCTGCAACCCGGGCATGTGCCCTTGACCGGAATCAAACCTGGTACCTTTCAGCCTGCAAGCTGATGCTCTATCCACTGAGCCAAACCAGCTAGACGACATTTAACTTTTTTATACATTTCATAACTGCTTGGCTGTGCTACTATATTTAATACATATATACTGTATTGCTTTTATACTTAAAAAAATCAAAGAGATTATAAAAAAGTTATTTAAAAATGCTCTTCATTTTAAATATTCACAAGATTACCTGAGCCCGAGAAAGATGTAGTCCAAGAGTATAAAGTATTTCTTCCAAATCCTTTTCAAGAAGGTAACCACAATGACTTTGATCAAAATAAACAAATGCCATTAACAGATCCCTGTTAACTGTGATCATCTGAGTCTTTTCTTTTTCCTAACGAGAATATAGAAAACATAGCATATAATTTTTACCCCTGAAAAGTGAGAAATTGAGACTGTGTCCATGTAACAACAAAAATTAGAAAACACCTTTACCTCATCTTAGCTCAAATAAGTTGATACCTAGTTTATGTGTATGGGAGAAAGGAATTATACTGGTTATCTGACATAACCACAAATATAAAAATATCAGAATTTTGCTCTGAGTGGTAATATATAAATATACAAGGACCAAAAAAATTCATAACTATGTTATCCTACAGGGGGAGCTCCAATCAGCCATAAGCCGGGCCGACAGCTGTGAGCGCAGTGGTGTGGCAGTGGTGTGGCAGTGGTGATGGCGATGGCGGGAGCCTCTCTCGCCTCCTCCGTAGCCTTAATCGCAGTCGGACATCCTGAGGGCTCCCAGGCTGCCAGAGATGTCTGAGTACCAGATTAGGCCTGATCCCCTGGAGAAGCGGGCCTAAGCTGGCAGGTGGACATCCCCCAAGGGGTCCTGGACGTGAGAGGGCTGAAGGGACTTTCCTCCCCCCGCTCCCGGTATATGAATTTTCATGCCTGGGGGCCTCTAGTGTTTAATAATAAATCTGGATTATGTAAGAAATGGAATTATCACATTATAAAGAACACAGTAAACAATAAATACCTTATCTTTAGAGGCTCTCTCCTTGCAATACCTGTTGATATCTCTTTTATCATCTCGTTTGTTTATTTCTTCCTCATCCCGATCTGTAAAATAAATACAAGAGTAGCAACAAACTCATTAATACAAATTTCAACTACAACAGAGACAAAAATACTTTTCTATTACTAATCAGTTTTCAAATGACACATTAGCAAATGGGATGTATTACAGAATTATATCCCTGAAACCTGTATCTTATTAACCAATGTGACTCCAATAAATTCAATTAAAAAATATAAAAAAAGACATTTTAGCAAAGAAACACATAAAAATAGTTTGGATTTTGTAAGAAACAATTAAAAATAATAAGAGGAAGAATCTTATAAACTGACTAGTGCAAAGAAAAGACTAGCTTTATTTAATTAGATAAAAGAAACTAATTCTATACATATCTGAATGGGACAATTTAAAAAAAACCTGAATTTTATACACAAAACTGAAAATAACATATTTACACAAAACACAGAGCCAAGTATATTTTCTAAAAGCTAAAAGGAGTAATTCTTTCAACAATAAGTAATTAAAAAAAATAAAAGTTAAAAGAAGCCTGGCTTGTATGGCTCAATGGTTGAGACCTATGAACCATGAGGTCACAGTTTGATTCCCCGTCAGGGCACACGCCATGCCTGGTTGCAGGCTTGATCCCCAGTGTGGGGAATGCAGGAGGCAGCCCTCTCATCATTGACGTTTCTCTCTCTTCGTCCCACACTCTCCTTTCCACTCTGAAATCAATAAAAAAATATTTTTTAAAAGTTAAATTGTATACTTAAAATGAGTGAGTTTTGTGGTATATATTGGCAACCTCAAACTGTTATTAAAAAACCCAGAAAATTGAGGAACCAAGATGGCAGCATGAAGTATATACCTAAATGCTCAGCCTCCCACAACTACATTATAAAAATACAATTATAAAGATAAATGGCCATCCTCCAGAACCAAGGGAGGGGAAGCTTTACAACTAGAAGGCAAGGAAAGGAGTGCATTGAGGCTGAGTAGAAGCTCCCGGTGCCAAAACTGAGAGGTACGGACGTGCACAAAACGGAGGCAGTGCAGGCAAAAGGGGGCAGCAGCAGCACCTAGGTCCGCAGCTTGGAAGGAGATTATAAACTCCGGGGTTGCACTGAATGCGATGCTGGCTGTCTAGCAAAGGGGCAGAAGACCAGTGGCGTTCTAGCAGAGCTGCTCGCAGCGATCACTGACTTGGGGACTCAGAGGTGCGCAGACGCCAGGGTGCGGAGACACCAAATCTGGGAGAAGCTGTGGAGTCGGTGGAGGGGCAACCATCGCGGTTGCTCCGTTCTGGTGATTCTGAGACTCCACCCCACCCAACTTACAACCCTGCCTAAGCTGTGCACCTGTCTGCCTGCAGCATAACCTAAGGGACTGCAGCTGGGACAGAACTCCAAAAGTTCCAAACCCCAAACAACGAGGAGAAAGGTGATAACTACAACAAGACTGTGCACCCAGCCTTCAAAGGCGTACAACAGGAGTGTCCAACCCAGGTGATTGGGGAGGCTGAATCACTGGGCACTATAGGACACCTAGCACAGAAAGCCACTCTTATCAACGCAGGGAAGCAGCCAAAATGCAGAGACAAAGAAACAGGTCACAAATGACAGAAATGGAGGAAAGCAAATGACTGGATATAGAGTTCAGAACTACAGTTTTAAGGTTTTTCAAGAATTCTCTAGAATCCACCGATAAACTTAGTAATATTATACAGAGATCCAACAGCAGACTAGAGGTTTGCAATAATCAAGTCAAAGATTTGAAACATGAAAAAGCAAAAAGTACCCAACTGGAAGAGAAAAAAGAAAAAAGAATCCAGAAGTGTGATGATAGTGTAAGGAGCATCTGGGACAACTTTAAGCGTACCAACATCAGAATTACAGGGGTACCAAAAGAAGAGAGAGAGCAAGAGATTGAAAACCTATTTGAAGAAATAATGACAGAAAACTTCCCCTACCTGGTGAAAGAAATAGACTTACAAGTCCAGGAAGCGCAGAGAACCCCAAACTAAAGGAATCCAAGGAGGACCACATCAAGACACATCATAATTAAAATGCCAAGGGCAAAAGACAAAAAGAGAATATTAAAAGCAGCAAGAGAAAAGCAGTTAGTTACCTATAAGAGAGTACCCATATGACTGCCAGCTGATTTCTCAACAGAAACCATGCAGGCCAGAAGGGACTGGCAAGAAATATTCAAAGTGAAGAATAGCAAGAACCTACAACCAAGATTACTCTACCCAACAAAGCTATCATGTAAAATTGATGGTCAGATAAAGAGCTTCACAGACAAGAAAAAGCTAAAGGAATACATCACTACCAAACTAGGATTACTTGAAATGCTGAAGGGCATTCTTTAAGAAGAGGAAGAAGAAAAAGGTAAAAGTAAAAAGTATGAACAACAAAGTGACAACAAATACATATATATCAACAAGTGAATATAACAAGTCAATAGAAATATCTGATGAACAGAATAAACTGATGAATAGAATATAAGGGCATAGAAAGGGAATGGACTGACAATTCTCAGAGGGGAAGGGGTGTGAGGGGTATGGGAAGAGACTGGACAAAAATCTTACATCTATGGATGAAGACAGTGGTGGGGGTAAGGGCACAGGGTTGGGGGGGGGACCAGGTGGAGGGGAGCTATGGGGGTTAAAAAAAAAGGAACATCTGTAATAATCTGAACAATAAAGATTTAATTAAAAAAAAAAAAAACTACCAGGAAATTGACAGTGGAACTTTACAGGTACTTTATGCTTGGCATCTATGACTGGTTGGGTAATCTATTGTAAAGTATTTTGAATATCATTCCTATTGGTAAAAATTTGATTTAAAACTTGGGCGATATCTTTTAACCTGGCTGCAGCCATCAGGTAAGCCAAGAAGGGCAGTTACAAGTACAGTCCAGGAAGAAGCAGTCTGACATAATGCACTTCATTCTCAGGGTGCACTGCTGGCGGTACTGCCAGCTCTGTTCTCCACCTGGGCTCATAAAGCTGGGATACAAGGCCACGCAAGTTTATGTCATAGATCAGATTCATGAGCACAGTGGTGGCCGCAAATGCTCAAGTCCTAAGGGTGCAACCTTGGGCAAGACTGTCCATCATATCATGGTGGTAACCAGCTAAAATCTGCTGGAAGCCTTCAGTCTGATTCTGAGGAAGAAGCTGGGTGGCACTGTGGGGCCCTGAGTCTTGAATACTATCTGGTTGGGTGAAGTTCAATGCACAGATTCGTCAAGGTTATCCTCATTGATCCATTCCATAAAGCCATCAGACATCCTGACACCCAGTGGGTCACCAAGTCGTCCGCAAGCACCACTATTGGTGGTTCTTGTTGTGCAGCTTGGAGAAGGTGCA
>PVJC01054809.1:0-10401 GCA_004026665.1 Murina feae | reverse complement strand
CCCCAGCAGGTTTAAGCCAGCAGGTGAACATCCCCTGAAGCCGGGCTGGAAACCCCCCCCCCCCCCCACATTTTTGTGCACCGGGCCTCTAGTATATGAAATGCCAGTATGTCAGTCAGGGAATTGAAGAGGGAATTTAATAGAGAAGTAATTAAATAGATGTTGAAGGAACCCAGAGGACACCCAGAAAATGATGACAACAAAGATGATAACTGCAGAAAATATCCATTCTCCCCTGAGGCTGGAGAAACAAATGAAAGAGGGATGTCTAGGACTTCAGGCAAGGGATGCTGCCTGCCTAATCCTGGTACTTCTAAGAGATAATACCATGAGATAGGTTCTTAGAAGCTGGAGCCTGACTGGAATCATTGCTGCTGCTGAGTGTTGCTTTCAGATATAGCAAGCTAAAGAGTCCTCGGTTTCTTTCTACCTTCCAGTCTTTTTCTAGTGTTGTGTAGGCACTGGAAGAAGATCTTAACAGGAAGCCAGCTAGAAATGAAAACTGTAAATTGTAAGAGTCCCGGTCCCAGCAAACAGAACAGAAGGGTGGATTTGAAGTTGAGAGACAATACCAAAATAATTGCAAAATGCCTTTTTTTTCTGCTCAGAATTATATATATTAAAAATCTTTTCTTAAGCTCAAGTTAGTCATTAATTAAACCAAGCTTTATTTGGTGAATGCAAAAAATAAAAAGCCACCTGAAATATTTACATTTCTAAAAATCTAGACTTTTTAAATTTTTTATAAAGTATTGGCTTTAACATTGGTTTAGCATTATTCATAATTCAAGATTTTCTTTTCTGCTTTATTTTAGTATCAGATATAGAAGGTGGTGATGGACTGCAGCTCAGAAAGGAACATACTCTCAGAATATTTGCTTATATCAATTCCTGGACACAGAGGTATGTATTCTTAAGTATGTTGAAGACTACTTTGTGATTTGTGTTTTAAATTTGCTTTGTCATCAAGTTTTCCTTTTAGAGTGTTAGGTTATATACCTTTAGTCATTAAATGACAATTTATCAATATTTATTAAATATCTTCCTTACTCATTTATGTGGTTTTTTTTTTCCTCTCAGTTCATTTATTAACTTAGAAACGGAGAAGGGTCCTGCCAGGGAGAGCACCTGAGGTACTTTGTGCTGTGAGATGTGTGCTTAGCTCAGCTCAGCAGCCGACAGGGCAGGGCCCTGCAGACCAGGGCAGGCTGCTTCCTACCCAGGCCCCCCCCCTCTTCCAGCCAGGGCTCCCCAGTTTCCCAGCAGAGCCATCTCCTAGGGTGGGGCCCCTTGGCTGCACAGGGGACAAAAGGGAGCAGCACTTTGAAGACTGGAGGTGCATCTTCTGCTCTCAGACGTTCCCGAGTGGCAGCTGGGGCACATCAGTGAGTGAACCCCACTTCAAGGTTCAAGTCCCCAGGATATGGTTTCGTTTTTAAAACATAAAAATAAAAATTCATTTTTTCTTTAACCCCCCTTCATTATTAACACATGTGGGTGTGGTCAAAATTCTAAAAATTATTTTGAGAGCTTAAAAAAATGATTATGGCATAGCTAAAGACCTATAACAAACAATCCTTTAAAAAAATCGCTAATGTGATAGATGCCACTTTGACCCTTCTGGAAGCCACTTGCTATTTCATGCCACTTTGACCCTCTGGAAGCCACTTGCTATTTGTTCCTTTCCTATTATGTGTATTAGATTTATTTAAAAATAATACATATAATGAAAATACAGAAAATAAAACTTTAGGAAACACAGTAATTAAAATAACCAAACTTTGTTTCAAGTATTTGCAAATTTTTGTTCAACATGATTTTAGTTGGTTATGGCTAAATATTTTTTTCTCTTGTGTGCCTATCCTGTTTAAACTTCTCGGTCCTTCTAAAATTTTTATGGGTAGAGAATATTTGAGGTATTGTGTGTGCAATGATTAATGAACATATTAAATGCAGTGATAACTTAAAGGAACATTCTGAGACACACAGAGTAGCTGATGATAGTTATCAGAACAGTTTAATTTCAAAAAAGCATTTCCTGTGCAAAAAAATACCCTTTTCATCTTTTTTTCATTTTGTCAATAAAATTGGTACACATATTTGTTTAAAAAAGATTGTAGATTTTAGTTATTTGAAATTTATGTTTTGTCATTTTTGGCATCTCTTCTGAGTCTCAACCTGAATTTTTTGACTTAAGTTTAGCAATGGTTGTTGTTACTTTCATTATGGGTAAAATAGATGGTTGATATTTTATAATACTAATATATTAATGCATTAAAATTCACATTAATAGCCAAAGGATTTGAAATGACACATTTGAGTCAGATTTTTGAATTTTTTGTAACTATATTTAGATGGCAACATGTGATACTAGGATAAAACCATACTTGTAATTTCAGGATTTATAGTTTGCCACTAAATAAAAATGAAATTCAGAGAAATGATATTTTACTAACATCTCACCACTGATTATTGGTGGAGCTGGGTAGGAGCTACATTTTTGCATTTGTGGTCCACTTTTATCATAGATTTTTATGCTTAATCCCTATATCAGGAATTTTTAGCCTGAAGTCTATGGATAGGAATAAGATTATAAAGGAAATTTTGATATGCACAATTTTAGACATTTGTAGGTTTTATCAGATGATCAAAGTGTTTGCCCCAAACTGTTAGAGATGCTGTCTGCCTTTATCACATTTTGCTTCAGCATGTAGTGGTTAATAACGAGTACGGCTTTGGAGCTACATGGATGTGGATTCCAGTCTTCCTTTATCACATGTTTACTGGATGATTATGACAAAGAACTTCTGTAAGCTATAAGCTCCTCCCCATTTGTGAAATGGTAATACTAAAGCAAATACTATCTTAGATTGTAAAGAAACAAAATGCTTAGCATAGTATCTGATGGACTTAATAAACCATGTATTTTAGTTAAAACTATTTAAAAAAAATATTTTATTGATTTTTCATAGAGAGGAAGGGAGAGGGATAGAGAATTAGAAACATCAATGAGAGAGAAACATTGATCACCTGCCTCCTGTACACTCCCTGTTGGGGATGTGCCCGCAACCAAGGTACATGCCCTTGACTGGAATAGAACCTGGGTCCCTTGAGTCCGCAGGCAGACACTCTATCCACTGAGCCAAGCCAGTTAGGGCTAGTTAAAACTGTTAACGTTTATTTTAGGAAATGAAATATATATTGAAGAGTGTACATGAGCTAAAGCGTGAGTTGAACTGAAAACACAGTCTGTAATGTTTGTAATTCTACTAACCTGATAAGTTATGAAAAGTTTTTAGCTGGTAGTAAAAAGTACCAAAAAGTAGATTGGTTACATTGTATCATACTGATAGAAGAGAGAGAATAAAATAGTCAGTTGGATCACAGTGCTTTGTGGTAAAATTTTTTGACTCCTCTCCTGCCCTTATTCCCACCCACATCTCTCAGTTTCTTTTTGAGCATCAGAAAAATATTGTTGCCTATATTAAGACTAGAGGCCTGGTGCACAAATTCAGGCATAGGTGTGGTGCCTAGACCCGGTTGGTGATTGAAGCACTGGTCGCTGTCTGTGGGGTGATCAGTGGGGTGGTCAGGCTCCCGCCTGGCTCCCTCAGTGCCTGGGAGGCAGAAGGCGGCCTTGTCTCCTGCCGCTGCTGCTGGTCGTCATCTGCAGGGCTGTTGGTGGGGTGATTGGGTCCAGCTTTCACCTGCCTTGTCCTGGCACTGCCTTCTCACCTGCTCCACCATCCTGCCATGGACCTGCCATGGACCCGCCATGGACCCGTTCTCGCCCGGACCCATTGGCAGCCTGCTGCCAGTGCTGCATTGCAGACGCCTGCCATGTTCCATGCTGCCCCCTGGTGGTCAGTGCATGGTCAGACTCCTGGTTGAGGGGACAATGCATATTATGCTTTTATTACATGCTTTTATTATATAGGATTATATAGGATTGTGAGTAAATGGCTCCTCATAAAGCACAGTTATTCCACAAAAGAGATTTTAAATTTGGCTCATGACAGTGCAAGCCCATAAATATACCTTAGTGCATTAATGAACCATGACATTTGATATAAAATGTTCTTTATAGGTTTTCTGGAAGAAAAGTGATAACTTTCATAAGATTATCAATGGTTAAGAATAATTTTTTTAATGTATTGAATAGAATGTAGGTAAAAGAATTTTTGCTTAAAAACAATATGTTAGTAAGAATTTAATTTATAAGCATCACAAACACTTTAATATATATTTTTTACTCCTGTTTAAAAGATACACTTATAAAAATCTGAGAAAAATACAGAGAATCAGAGTTTTAAAAAGCATGTTGCCATCCAGAGTAAAAATAACTTTTTTTTTGTTTTGTCTAACCTAGGTATGAGATTGTGAACAGTACAGTTTAAAATTTTACAAAATGTGATTTTACTACATGTCTGTTGGATAATCTGATTTTTCACATATAGTCTACTGTGATTAGTCTCTGCCTGTCATCAAATATTTATATTATCATTTTACATTACTGTATAGCAGCCCAGCCAATGTGGCTCAATGGCTGAACCATGCACCAGAAGGTCACTGGTTTGATTGACCATCGACCTTTGCACCAGGAGTTCTCTGGTGTGATTTCCCGTCAGGACACATGCCCAGGTTGTGGGCCATACAGGAGGCAACTGATCAATGTTGATGTTTCTCTCTTTGTGAAATTAATAAAAACATATACATATTAAAGTTAATTACTGTATAGCAGTCATACAACTGACACTCCTTTGTCTTGTCTGCAAGATCAGGAAAGTTATGTATGTTGGTTTGAAAGATTATCATTATTTAATTTTATTATTATTGTAATTGTGAATGGTATGAAAGGAAAATTAATTCAGAGAATGGGAAGATCCGATTATGGGAATAAATTGAATATACAAAAGAGCATGCAAGGATCTGAAAGGAATAGCATGGTTGACAAATGCATTGATAACACAAGGCATAATCCTTTATGTTGGAAGTGTTGCTAGTTTTTGTTTTTGCTTTTGTGTTTTTTTTTACTTTTTCAATGCTTATTATAAAAGAGGCTTAGGTTTATACCTTGTAAATTTTACTTTCCTTAGCAGGCAGTCAAGGCTCTTTGTTGTCTCCTAGTTATCTACTTTTTAACTATTTCAAAAATTATCTTCTAAAAGAATTCTGGGTTTCAGCTAAGATGAGGTTCTATCAGATCTTTATATTTTCAGTATGAAAATTGTAACATTCATACCTATCATTTGTGCTTAAGTGTTTGAGGCTGCTGCTTTTATTTTTCATTGTTCTAATAAACTTACTTTTCATTTTATTTTGTTTAATACTAGGAGCCCGGTACACACACCACCCGCCACCTGCCCATTGGCCCCGCCCACCTCACACACACCACCCGTCACCCACCCATGGCACCCGCCCACACCACACACCCTGGCCTATCACCGGCCCCGTATGTCCTGCTTACCCTGCCTCCTGCACTGCACCTGCCTCTGTGGTTCCGCTGCCAGCCTCCATCTTGGCTGAGTTAATTTGCATTCAGCCACTCTGATTGGCTGGTGGGCGTGGCTTAAGCATCCCGTAGAAATGGTCAATTTCAGTATTATGCTTTTATTAGAGTAGTTGTCTTTATTGATTTTTAGACAGGAAAGGAGAAGTAGAGATAGATAGAAACATCAATGAGAAAGAAACATTGCTGCCTCCTGCATGGCCCCCACTGAGGATCAGGTTCCCAACTCAGACATAATACCCTGACTGGGAATCAAACCAGTGACCTTTTTGTTCATGGTTTAGTGCTCAACCAGTGAATCACCTGCTGGGCTAAACTTTATTTTTTAAAACGGTTTTGGAAGCTGTTGCTTTTGCATAGGTTAATGTGTTCTCCACTGCTTAAGGCTCTGCCTTTTATTTTGGCATTAAAAAATTTGAACAGTGGGATATTGATATTGACTGTTTAAAATAGTGTTTTTCAGAAATTAACTCATAAATAAGACATATTTTGTTGAGGTTGACTTCTGTGGATCAATAGTACTTGCATATATTCAGCTGTACCACGCCAGAGAAAATGTTAGATCCATTGTTTTTTATTTTTAAACTAGAGACCTGGTGCATGAAATTTGTGCATGGGAAGTGTCCCTAGGCCTGGTCAGTGATCAGGGCTGATTGGGGCCTTCCAGCTGGGGCCTTCCTTCCCTGGCTGCTGGCCAGGGCCTTCCTTTGTTCCACGCCGCCCCTTGGTGGTCAGCACATGTCATAGTGAGTGATAGAACTCCTGGTCAAACTCCTGAGTGGACACTTTGCATATTAGCCTTTTATATATATACTAGGGTCCCGGTGCACAAAAATTTGTGCACTCGGGAGTTCCCTCAGCCCGGCCTGTGCCCTCTCGCATTCTGGGACCCCTCTGGGGATGTCCACCTGCTGGCATATCTGTCCAGCCTGGATGAGGGACTGATGGCTGTTTGCAGACTGGCCAAGCCCCCCAGTGGGATCCCTCACCCCATTGGGGTCCCTCACCCCATTGGGGTGTGGCCAGCCTGGGTGAGGGGCTGAGGGCTGTTTTCAGACTTTCAGGCTGCCCAGAGTCCCTTCAGGTTTTGGGTCCCTACTGGGGTACCTGGCCAGCCTGGGTGAGGAGCTGAGGGGCGTTTTCAGGCTGCCCACAATATCTTCTGGATTTGGATCCCTACTGGGGTACCTGGCCAGCCTGGGTGAGGAGCTGAGGGGCGTTTTTAGGCTGCCCACAGTATCTTCTGGATTTGGGTCCCTACTGGGGTACCTGGCCAGCCTGGATGAGGGGCTGATGGCTGCCTGCAGGCTGGCCAAGCCCCCCAGTGGGGTCCCTCACCCCATTAGGGTGTGGCTGGCCTGGGTGCGGGCCTGAGGGCCATTTTCAGACTTTCAGGCTGCCCACAGTCCCTTCAGGTATTGGTTCCCTATTGGGGTACCTGGCCAGCCTGGGTGAGGGGCTGATGGCTGTCTGCAGGCTGGCCAAGCCTCCCAGTGGGGCCCCTCACCCCATTGGGGTGTGGCAAGCCTGGGTGACGGGCTGACGGGCGTGTTCAGGCTGCCCACAGCTCCCATTGACCCAATGTCCCAGCAAGGCTGGATGGTTGCAGGTTCCTGGGGTTTATTTATCTTCTGTAATTGACACACTGTTCCTTTAAGTCGAGCCTAGGCAGGTAACGAAGCTTCCTGTCCGTTTCAACTCCGAGGCTTCTATAGTTGAGACAATGTTGCAGATATGTTGTTGCCTGGAGCCGGGAGAAACCCAGCAGCCTGCAAACAGTTTTACTCCTGCTGCAACGGAAGCTGCCTGTTTACTCAGCTCCATGAGTGCAGGCCTCCATCTTGGCTGGGTTAATTTGCATGCAGCTGCTCTGATTGCCTGGTGCGCGTGGCTTAAGCGTCCTGAAGAAATGGTCAATTTCAGTATTACGCTTTTATTAGATAATATAGATTAAAACTAAACCAAGATTTTGAATCCTCAACTAAGGAGATGTTTTTATTGATTTTTAGAGAGAGAGTAAGGGAAAGAGAGAGCAAGTGAGAGAGAAAGATTGATTGGCTACCTCCCTCATGTGCCTGACTGGGGATTGAACGTACAACCTAGGCATGTGCCCTGACCAGGAATTGAACTTGCAAATTTTTGGTGCATGGGACAGTGCTCCAATAAAATGAGCCAACGGCCAGGGGTTTCCATTAGGATATTTGTTGTTAGATGGAGTTATAGAATGCAGGTGAAAAATAACTTAAATTTGATATGTAGGTTCCTTATGATTGTTTAGTTACTGTTTTTTTACTTTATTAATTGAAGGTACATATTTTATGGTAGGCATTTAGAAATTTTTATTGCACATTAAAAAATATATCTTTATTAATTTCAGGAAGGGGGAGGAAGAGAAAGTCAGAAACATAATGATGAGAGGGAATCATTGATTGGCTGCCTCCTGCACACCCCCCTGCAGGCTGACGCTCTTTCCACTGAGTCAAACCAGCTAGGGCTCATTGTACATTTTTAAATGTAAGCATACTCCACCTAGGTGGGCAGAATATAACTCTTAGGTAAATAGTCTTAGGCTAGTAAAAATAGGGGTAGGATTGAGAATAGCATAAACTCAGATAGTGGAAGGATATGAATGGTATGGTATATAAATGCAAATTATTTGTTGTATAAATTGATAGGAAAATCCTGTCATTTAAAAAAGTCAGTGTTTTCCTATTTCCTCAGCTTCATTTTGATTTTCAACTCTTTCAGTTGTTGGTTTTGATATTAACCTATATATTCTAAAATATTATTTTGGTATGACTTCATCTATCAATTTTAGGTATAATCCATGAAATTCCTTTTCTGATATATAAAGAATCCTTATCTTTTCAATAAAGTTATATTAGTTCTTAAATCAAAATACTGCTCAGTGAAGAGCCATTGATGGTTCTTAGGTTCATTTTATATCTTAACATGATATAAATTCTCATTTGTTGTCATTTTTGTTGGTTTCCTGGAGTTTACTGGTTTTTTTTCATTCGATTAATTTTTTAGGTGTGGATCACTAATTAATTCTTCCCACACTCTCCAACTTTTCTTAGTACTAATTTTTACAGTTTTATAAATCACTAAATGATCTGTTTTCTTCTTTTCTCTGATCTCCCCAATCTTCTTTGGCCCTTCCTATTCAAATCTGTATTGATTTATTACTAGGGTTACTAAACAGCTTTCTTCTCTTCACATCACCTTTGAAATTTCATTTGCTCTTCGGTTGTACTGGATGTCCAGTTTCTGGGATTCCATGTTGTCATTTCTATCAGTTTACTTTTTTTTTTTTTTTTTTTTTTTTTTTTTTTTTTTTTTTTTTTTTTTTTTTGAGAAAGAGTGCATGAGAAACAAATGTTTTTTCAGAGCTTTCAAGGCCTAAAAATGTCTGTTCTATCCTTATTTTTATTGATAACTTGTTGGATACAGATACCTAGCTGGAAAATAGTTTTCTGTCAGGACTTTGAAAATATTGCCGCACTGTATTCTAGATTCCAATATTGCTGAAGAAGTACTAGCTATTTTTATTCCTGAGCTTTTCCTTGTCATTTTTTCTTCACTCGCCCTGAAAGTTTTTAGGATCTTTGCCCCTCCTTGATTTCAGAAATTTCATAATACGAGTTTTGGTGGGCTTTTAAGTTCTGAAATTAAAAGAATCTCATAATTTCCTCATCTCTAGATTTTTTACTGTGTCTTCGTGGAATTATATTAGTCAGCTGATTGTACCTCTTTTCCTTCCCATTCTTCCCATTATTTATCTTGGTTGCTTTAGTTTTACCTTCTGAACTTTGTGTTGAATTTTACAGATTGCTATAATTTTAATTTATCATTAAATTGTGAATGTTGTATGTGCAAAAGCTATCTATAATAATCTATAATAATAAAAGCATAGTATGCTAATTAGACTGATTGTCCTTCCAGATGATCTTCTGGATGAAGCCGGGCCTGTGAGGGAAGCCAGTGCTGGCAGCTGGGGGAAGGAAATCCTACTCTTGCACAAATTTTGTGCATTGGGCCTCTAGTATAATATTTGTACACATTAAAAGGCTCTATTTTATAATTTGAATGCACTTATTTTTTGTTTCAGCAACCCATTCTCTTTTATGTCTCTGAGGATATAAATTAATTAAAACCTTTTATTTCACTTTTTTTCTTTCTGCATTTTATCTACTTTTTGGGAATTAAAAAAATATTTTTATTGATTTCAGAGAGTATGGGAGAGGCAGAGAGAGAGAGAAATATCAGTGGTGAGAGGAAATCACTAATCTATCTTCTGCAAGCCCCACACTGGGAATCAAGCCCGTAATCTGGGCATGTGCCCTGACCAGGAGTCACATCATGTCCTCCTGATTCATAGGTCAATGCTCAGCCACTGAGCCACAGCAGCTAGGCTGAATTTCTTTTTACTGTTTGTTTTGATCTGACTTTGGTGATGAAGCTTTTCCTGGAAAGTCTTATTGTCCTTTCATGGTTAAGAGGAGGGCACTGAAAGCCTGGCTGGTGTGGTGTGCTTCAGTGGTTGAGCACTCACCCGTGCTTGAAACCTTTTATTTCACTTCTTTCTGCATTTTATCTATTTCCTTTGAAATTAAAAAAATCTACTCTATAAAAGCGAAATATTAAAATTAACCGTTTCTCCGAGACAGGATAAGCCACGCCCACCAGCCAGTCAGAGCGGCTGTATGCAAATTAGCCCAGCCAACATGGCGGCCGCCACTCACGGACCTGAGTAAACAGCCCTTTCCATTGCGGCAGGAGCGAAAGTGAAGCTGCGCCCGCTCAGCTCAGCTCCGATTAAACTGCCTCTAGCAGTTTTGAAACAATGTAACAATCATAGAATCCTCTGGAGCTGAAGGAAAGAGCAGCTC
>PVJC01054808.1:0-10387 GCA_004026665.1 Murina feae | reverse complement strand
TGTTCTGCGTCCATTGGTTATGCTTAAATGCATGCATAAAAGTCCCTTGGCTGTTCTGTTACCCCCCCCCCCCAACGTCCCTGTCCTTGTTGCTATAATTTGGCAGTCTGTTTGATGCTGTTCTGCCTCTGCATCTATTTTTGTTCACCAGCTTATAATGGTTATTATTATCTATAGATGAGTGAGGACATGTGATATTTTTCTTTCATTGACTGGCTTATTTCGCTTAGCATTATGTTCTCCAGCTCCATCCATGCTCCTGCAAATGCTAAGAACTCCTTCTTTTTTACAGCAGCATAGTATTCCATTGCGTAGATGTACCACAGCTTTTTAATCCATTCATCTGATGGGCATTCAGGCTGTTTCCATATCTTAGCTATGGTAAATTGTGCAGCTATGAACATAGGGATGCATATGTCCTTTCTGATTGGTGTCTCTGGTTTCTTAGGATATATTCCCAGAAGTGGGATCACTGGGTCAAAAGGGAGATCCATGTTTAATTTTTTGAGGAAACTCCATACTGTTCTCCACAGTAGCTGCACCAGTCTGCATTCCCACCACCAGTGCATGAGTGTTCCTTTTTCTCTGCATCCTCTCCAACACTTGTCGTTTATTTGTTGATGATAGCCATTCTTACAGGTGTGAAATGATATCTCATTGTTGTTTTGATTTGCATCTCTCAAATGATAAGTGACTTTGAGCAGGTTTTCATATGTCTCTTGGCTTTCTGAATGTCCTCTTTTGAAAAGTGTCTATTTAGGTCCTTTGCCCATTTTTTGATTGGATTGTTTGTCTTCTTTTTGTTAACTTGTATGAGTTCCCTATAAAAGTTGGAGATTAAACCTTTATCAGTGATAACATTGGCAAATACGTTCTCCCAAGTAGTGGGTTTTCTTTTTGTTTTGCTGATGGTGTCTTTTGCTGTGCAGAAGCTTTTTATTTTGATAAAGTCTCATTTGTTTATTTTCTCTTTAGTTTCCAGTGCCCTAGGGGCTGTATCGGTGAAGAAGCTGCTTTGGCATATGTCTGAGATTTTGTTGCCTTTGTATTCCTCTAGTATGTTTATGGTTTCCCGTTTTACATTTAAGTCCTTTATCCATTTTGAGTTTATTTTTGTGTATGGTGTAAGTTGGTGGTCAAGTTTCATTTTTTTGCATATATCTGTCCAATTTTCCCAGCACCATTTATTGAAGAGACTGTCTTGATTCCATTGTATGTTCTTGCCTCCTTTGTCAAATATTAATTGAGCATATTGGTTCGGGTCAATTTCTGGGTTCTCTATTCTATTCCATTGATCTATATGTCTATTCTTGTGCCACTACCAGGCAGTTTTGAGAACAGTGGCTTTATAATACAGCTTGATATTTGGTATTGAGATCCCTCCTACTTTCTTCTTCTTTTTCAGGATCGCTACAGCTATTCGGGGTCTTTTTTTATTCCAGATGAATTTTTGGAGAGTTCATTCTAGGTCTGTAAAATATGCTGTTGGTATTTTAATGGATATTGCATTGAATTTATAAATTGTTTGAGGTAGTATTGACATTTTAATGACATAGATTCTACCAAATCATGAACATGGTATATTCTTCCATCTGTTTATGTCTTCCTCTATCTCTTTTTTCAATGTCCTGTAGTTTTCTGAGTAGAGGTCTTTTACCTCTTTAGTTAAGTTTATCCCTAGGTATCTTAGTTTTTTTGGTGTGATGGTAAAAGGGCTTGTTTTTTTAGTCTCTCTTTCAGTACATTCACTATTTGTGTACAAAAATGCCATAGATTTCTTGGTGTTAATTTTGTATCCTGCAACATTGCCAAATTCATTTATTAAGTCTAATAATGGAGTCTTTAGGGTTTCTTATGTACAATATCATGTTATCTGCGAAAAAGGACAGTTTTACTTCTTCTTTTCCAATTTGGATGCCTTTTATATCTTCTTCTTGTCTGATCGCAATGGCTAATACTTCCAGTACTATGTCGAACAGGAGTGGTGAGAGTGGACAACCTTGTCTTGTTCCTGTTCTAAGGTGAAATGGTTTTAATTTTTGCCCATTGAGTATGATGTTGGCTGTGGGTCTGTCATAAATAGCTTTTATTATGTTGAGGTAAGATCCTTCTATTCCTACCTTGCTGAGAGTTTTTATCAAAAACGGGTGCTGGATTTTGTCAAGTGCTTTTTCTGCATCAATTGATATGATTAAGTGGTTTTTGTCTTTTCATTTGTTTATGTGATGTATCACATTTATTGATTTGCGGATGTTGTACCATCCTTGCATCCCTGGAATAAATCCTACTTGGTCGTGGTGTATGATCTTTCTGATGTACTGTTGGATCCGATTTGCTAGGATTTTATTGAGGATTTTGGCATCTATGTTCATGAGGGATATTGGCCTGTAATTCTCTTTCATTGTGATGTCTTTGTCTGGTTTAGGTATTAGGGTAATGCTGGCTTCATAGAATGCGTTTGGAAGTGTTCCTTCCTCTTGAATTTTTTGTAATAGTCTGAGGAGGATAGGTTTTAGATCTTCCTTAAATGTTTGGTAAAACTCTCCTGTGAAGCCATCTGGTCCCGGGCTTTTGTTTTCTGGGAGCTTTTTTATTACTGCTTCAATTTCTTCCATAGTGATTGGCCTGTTGAGATTTTTAGATTCTTCCTGATTGAGTTTTGGAATGTTGTATTTTTCTAGGAATATGTCCATTTCCTCCAGGTTGTCCTGTTTGTTGAAATAGAGTTGTTCTTAGTATTCTTTAATAATCTTCTGTATTTCTGCAGGATCTGTTGTTATTTCCCCTTTTTAATTTCTGATTTTGTTTATTAGGGTTCTCTCTCTTTGCTTCTTGGTGAGCCTGGCTAGAGGTTCATCAATCTTGTTTATCCTTTCAAAGAACCAGCTCTTGGTTTTATTAATCTTTTGTATTGTCCTTTTGGTCTCCATGTCATTTATCTCCGCTCTGATCTTTATAATTTCCTTCCTTCTGCTTACACTGGGCTTTTCTTGTTGCTCTCTTTCTAAATCTTCAAGTTGCAAGGTTAGGTAATTAATTATCACTGTTTCTTGTTTTCTGCAGTAGGTTTGTAGAGCTATGAACTTCCCTCTCAAGACTGCTTTCACTGTGTCCTATAGATTTTGGATTGTGTTTTCATTGTCGTTTGTTGCAATGATGTTTTTTATTTCTTCTTTGATCTCTGTGGTAACCTAGTCATTGTTTAATAGCATGCTGTTTAGTCTCCATGTGTTTGATTTTTTGGATTGTTTTTATTGTAGTTGATTTCCAGTTTTATGCCATTGTGGTCTGAGAAGATGCTTGATATGATTTCTATCTTCTTGAATTTGAAGAGGCTTTGCCTGTGCCCCAATATATGGTCTATCTTTGAGAAGGACCCATGTGCACTTGAAAAGAATGTATATTCTGTGGCTTTGGGGTGAAGTGTTCTGAAGATGTCTATTAAGTCCATCTGCTCTAGTGAGCCATTTAGGATTGATGTTTCTTTGCTGATTTTTTGTTTAGATGATTTGTCCAATGGTGATAGTGGGGTATTAAAGTACCCCACTATGATTGTATTGCTGTCAATCTCTCCCTTGATATCTTCCAGAAGTTTTTTTATGTATTTGGGTGATCCTATATTGGGTGCATATATGTTTACAGAGTTGTTTCTTCTTGTTGAATGGCTTCGTTTAGTATAATGAAGTGGCTTTCCTTATCTCTTTTTATGTCCTTCACTTTGAGATCCAATTTGTCGGATATAAGTATTGCTACCCCAGCTTTTTTTTCATTTCCATTCGCCTGTAAAGCCTTTTCCATCTCTTCACCATCAGTCTGTGTGCATCTTTTTTTCTGAGGTGAGTTTCCTGTAGACAGCAGATATGTGGTTCATGTTATCTTATCCACTCAGTTACCCTGTATCTTTTGATTGGAGCATTTAATCCATTTACATTTAAAGTTATTATTGATAAATACTTGCTTGTCGCCATTTTTTATTCTTTATCCCTGTGTTCCTTCTTCACTTCCTATTTTTACTT
Organism: Murina feae; assembly: GCA_004026665.1. NCBI lineage: Eukaryota > Metazoa > Chordata > Mammalia > Chiroptera > Vespertilionidae > Murina > Murina feae. The sequence goes on along the minus strand of PVJC01054808.1, from coordinate 6,371 downwards.
TTTACAGTAAGCCCTTTAACATTTCTTGTGTTGCTGGTTTGGTAGTAACAAAATCTCTTAGTCCTTTTTTGTCTGTGAAGCTCCTAATTTCACCCTCAATTTTGATTGATAGCCTTGCTGGGTACAGTATTCTTGGATTCAGACCCTTCCTTCACATGACTTTGTATACTTCATTCCATTCCCTTCTTGCCTGATGTGTTTCTGTTGAGCAATCAGTCGCTAGTCTGATTGGGGAGCTTTTGTAGGTAACTTTCTGTTTCTCTCTGTCCGCTTTTAAGATTCTTTCTTTGTCATTGATGTTTGCCAATTTAATTATAATGTGCCTTGGTGTTGGTCTTTTGGGTTCATTTTGTTTGGAACTCTGTAAGCTTCTTGTATTTGTGTGGGGTTAGCCTTTTTTATATCCGGAAAGTTCTCTGTCGTTATTTCTTCCAATAAGCTTTCTATTCCTTGCTCAGTTTCCACTCCTTCTGGCACCCCTATTACATGGATATTGTTTCTTTTTGTGTTGTCCCAAAGGTCTCTTAGGCTTTCCTCCTGCTTTTTAATTTTTTTTCTAGAAGCTGCTTTGTTTGGGTATTTTTTTCTATCTTGTCTTCTAGCTCACTGATGCGATCCTCTGCTTCATCTAGTCTACTGTTGATGCTTTCTATTGAGTTCTGCATAGCAGTGATGTCACTTTTCATTTCTTCTTGGTTCTTCAACATTTCCTCTTGGTTCTTGCACATATTGTGGAATTTGTCTTCCATTCTTCTCAACCACTTTATGATCATTTCTCTGAATTCCTTCTCTGACAAGTTTGTTGCCTCCATTTCGTTTACTTCCTTTTCTGGTCATGCCTGTTTCTCTTTCATATGTGGACTGTTTCTTTGTCTCCCCATGATCTCTCTTCTCTGGTGTCTATTTACCTGGTTCTCTCTCTCCTGTGTTGAGTTAAGGGCACGAAGTACTGCACAACAAGGCACAATGCACGAAATGCTGAACACAGATGTATTCACGATACTAATAACTCCAAATGAAGGTGGCCACCTGAGAAAAGAGGATTAGGGGAAAGAGGAAAAGAAAAAGAAAAAGGGCAAAAGGATAGAAAAAAGAGAGTGCAAGGACAAAATTGGGGGAGGGACAGAGAAAAAAAGGTAAGAGAGATAAAAAAATAGTGAAATAAAAGACAGGAAGAAACTATATAGGGAGGGGATTCTGATAGAGTTGTCACTAATTTCAATGAATGTCAGCCACAGATATCTAGAGATGAATGCAGACCATAAACAACCACTAATTTCAAGTGAGGTGAGGGAAAACAGTGGCAACAAAATTACCAATGGAGGAAAAAAATTAAAAAAATAAAACAAAACAGTATAATCAACAATCAAGCTAACAACAGCTTAGCAACAGAGAGAGAGAAAAGAAATGAAAGTGGAAGATAAGAGAGAAAAATATGGATAGTGAAGAAAGAGAAGAGTGAGATGAGTATGGACTTAGAGCAGGGGATTGGAACTTAGATATATAAGTAGGGTGAAATTTTAAGAGGAGATAAGAAGAGGGAGTAGGGATAGTTTAAAGCCTGACTGGGGTATGCTAAACTGGACAACAAAAGGAGAAAAGTGAGGAAGAGAGTGTTGTTTCCTGCTGCCCCGTGTGGCTGGGAAGAGGTCCCCCATGTTCCTGTGCTTCTAGGTACAGATTCCAGCCACCCCCTGGTGGGGGGGATGAGATCCCCGGTGTTCGTGCGCTTGTAGGCGCAGAATCCAGCCGCCCCTTGGGGAGGGGAACAGGTCCCTGCGTTCACCCGATTCTAGGCACTGAATCCAGCCGCCCCGTGGGGAGGGGGACAGGTCCCCGCATTCGCCCGCTTCTAGGCGCAGATTTTTGCCCCGTGGGGAGGGGAATAGTTTCTCAAAGTTTCTTAGTTCCTAGTCTTAAATTCCCACAGGCCCAGTGCCAAGGGGGAACAGTTTCTCAGATTTTCCCAAGTTCCCAGGCTCAAATTCCTGTAGCCCCACCTTGGCACTGCCTGCGAGCCTGTGGGGAGCGGGATCGATTCTGTTATTCACAGAGCTCTGCTGCTGGGATGTCTGGGTTCTTGTGTCTGTGGGTCCATAGCTCTGGTCTCCGGTCTCTGTCCCCAGTCATTGTAGAGACCTGGTTTGCATCTGAGACCAGACTGGTTGGCGCTGATGCCAGGATCCTAGTTGCAAACTGCTCTGTTTCTCAAGATGGCATGGTCTCCGTGCCTGTGCTGGCCACCCAGGAGTGTCTGCGCTGGGATTGGGGCTCTGCCATCTAAGACTGGCTTGTTTGGCAGCCTCTTAGGAGACCTGCAGAATCTAACTGTCCCTAGCTCATACACACACACACCTTACACATCCACACACTCCTCTATTGTTCCCTGGCTTTCTCACTCTCTCTCCTTCCTACCTTCCTGCCGGTCGTCATCTCCCCCCCCCCACACGCTTAACTTTTAATACTAGTTTAGTGATCATGAACTCCTTATCCTTTTCTTAATCTGGGAAGCTGTTTATCTCTCCATAGATCCTAATGATAGCTTTGCTGGGTAGAGTAATACTGATTGTAGGTCCTTGTTTGTCATCACTTTGAATATTTCTTGTTGATCCCTTCTGGCTTGGAAAGTTTCTGTTGAGGAGTCAACTGACCATTTTATGATAGTTCTCTTGTAGGTAATTAAGTGCTTTTCTCTTGCTGTCTTTAAGATTCTCTTTGTCTTTAACCTTTGGCATTTGAATTATGATGTGTCTTTTTTCCTTTTTATTGAACTTACTAGGGGCCCGGTGCACAAAAATTTGTGCACTTGGGAGGTCCCTCAGCCCGGCCTGTGCCCTCTCACAGTCTGGGACCCCTCTGGGGATGTCCACCTGCTGGCATGTCTGGTTAGCCTTGGTGAGGCGCTGATGACTGGTTGCAGGCTGGTCAAGCCCCCCAGTGTGGACCCTCACCCCATTGGGGTGTGGCCAGCATGGGTGACGGGCTGAGAGCTGTTTTCAGGCTGCCCACAACCCCTTCAAATTTTGGGTCCCTACTGGGGTGCCTGGGCAGCCTGGGTGAGGAGCTGAGGGGCATTTTCAGGCTGCCCACAGCCCCTTCAGGTTTTGGGTCTCTACTGGGGTGCCTGGCCAGCCTGGGTGAGGGGCTGATGGCTATTTTCAGGCTTTCAGGCTGCCCACAGCTCCTATTGACTCAATGTCCCAGCAAGGCTGGCTGGAAACAGGTTTCTGGAGTTTATTTATCTTCCATAATTGATACACTGTTCCTTTAAGCCGAGGCCAAGGCAGGTAATGAAGCCTCCTTTTGGCTTCAGCTCCATGGCTTCTATAATTGAAAGAATGTTGCCTTAGCAGACTCTAGGCAGGCAGTTTCTTCCATCACTGGTGCAACGGAAGCCTGCTGTTTGCTTCAGCTCCATGGCTTCCATAATTGCAACAATGTTGCCTGGAGCCGGGAGAAGCCCAGCCAGCCACTAGACAGTTTACTCCTGGTGCAACAGAAGCCTGCTGTTTACTCCAGCTCCGTGACTGCAGCCTCCATCTTGGCTGGGTTAATTTTCATACAGCCGCTCTGATTGGCTGGTGGGCGTGGCTTAGGTGTCCCATAGAAATGGTCAATTTTAATATTACTCTTTTATTAGATTAGATTGGAGTGACACTTGTTAACAAAATTATACAGGTTTCTGGTGCACAATTTTATTCCATATCAATCATCTGTTTAATGTATTGTGTGTTCACCACCCCAATTATAATGTGTCTTGGTATGGGCCTTTTTGGGTTCATCTTGTTTGGGACTCTGCACTTTCTGGACTAACTAGTATATATATTACCTTTATCAGGTTAGGAAAATTTTTGGCCATTATTTTTTAAACATAGGTTTTCCATTTCTTGCTCTCTCTCTTCTCCTTCCTGTACTCCCATGATGTGAATGTGGCTACTCTTGAAGTTGTTCCAGAGGCTCCTTATACCATCCTCATATTTTTAAATTATTTTTTCTCTTTGCTGTTCTGATTGAGTATCTACTGTTTCCTTATCTTCCAAATTTCTTATTTGATATTCTTCTTCATTTACTCCACTGTTGATAGCTTGTAATGCATTCTTCATTTCAGGTAATGTATTCTTAATTTCTGAATACCTCTTTTTTATGTTTCTATGTCCATTTTTATGTTCCTATCTCTTTGTTGAAGTTCTCACTAAGTTTATCTACTCTTCCTCTTCCCTTAAGTTCAATGAGCATCCCTTGTAACCATTTTTAAAATTATATATATATATATATATATATATATATATATATATATATATATATTTGATTTTAGAGAGGAAGAGAAAGGGAGAGAGATAGAAACATCAATGATGAGAGAGAATCATTGATTGACTGCCTCTGCATGCCCCCAACTGGAGGTCAAGCCCGCAACTCAGGCATGTGCCCTTGGCCAGAATCCGCTGGGACCTTTCAGTCTGCATGCTGATGCTCTAACCATTGAGCCAAACCAGATAGGGCATAACCATTGTTTTGAATTCTGCAGCTGGTAGATTGCTTGTCTTCCTTTGGTTAGTTCTTTTCCTGGAGTTTTCTTTTCTCTCATTTGGGACATATTTCTTTGTCTCCTCATTTTGGCTACCTCCCTGTGGTTTATTTCTATGTCTTAGGTAGACCTGTTATGTTTCCTGGGTTTGGTAGAATGGCCTTGTATAGCAGTTGTCCTGTAGGGTCTAGTGACACAGCCTCCTTGATTACTTTAGTTGGGCTCTCCAGGTGCTCCTCCCTTGTGGGCTGTGTACACCCTCCTCTTGTAATTGAACCTTGATTGCTCTTGGCACCACAATGAGAGTAATATACTCCCAGGTCAATTGGCTGTAGGGACTTGGCTGTGACCACCATGGAGGATCTTGTGTGCAGGGCTGACCCACAGAGCAGTGGGGTTCTGGTGCTTTCTGAATCTTCTCCTTGAGTGTGTCGCTTGTGGTGGTTAGAATTGCTCTAACACTGTCCATCTGGTATGCTGGCTCTGGGGCTTCCTGGGAGGTGAAGGTCAAAGTCTGTCTCTATCTGTGTCCTGCTCAAGACCACCCAGTATGAGCTACAAAGTGACCTGAAGATGGCTGCTTCTTGTGGTCATTTGGAGATGCCCAGGAAATGCCAGGCTATGAACCAAGGCTGGCTACTGCTAGTGTTGGGCCTGGGGCCACTTAGCAAGGTCAGAGGCTGCCCTTTGAGAGATTTTAGGCAAGTTTGAAGCACGATCCAATAGAGGCCAGTACTATGGAAAGACCACTAGAAACAGTTTTGATGAGCTTGCAAGGGTTGAGTGGGGCAGGGGTCTCAGGGAATTATCAGGTCAAGGTGAACAGTCTTAGCCAGGTTGATGGAGACTCAGTTATGCTATCTCCATGTGTGTGTGTGGAGACTCAGAAAAGGAACAATGTCCTCTATTAGCACTTCTTTCTGGGAGAAAGTTGCCCTTCTAACTCTCATTCTGATGCGAGACAATTCATTTCCTCTCTGTAAGTCTCTGGTGCCTTTAAAAAATAAATTAATCAATCAAGTAATTTTTATTATTATTAAATTTAATTTATCTTTATTGTTGAAAGTACTACAGATATCCCCATTTTTAACTACTGCTCCAGCGCTGGAACTCAGAGTGAGTGAATCTGAGTAAGTCCATGTGTGTGACCTTTAAGAGGAATAAATACCTGGGACTCCAGTAGCCCTGTATCTCACTCAGCCACAATCTCCACCAATTTTTACTGCCCAAAGTAATAGTAACTTCTCTTCCTGTAACTGGAACTCTGGGCTGGGGGTCGTGGTGTGATGCTAGGACCCTTCACTTCTTTGGAAACCTTTTCTAGCATTTCTTTTTTTTCTTAGATTTTACTTCTTTCTGGTTTTATTACAGAGATATTATTTGAAAAAAACACATTTTTATTGATTTCAGAGAGGAAGGGAGAGAGAGAGAGATGGAAACATCAATTATGAGAGAGGATCATTGATTGGCTGCCTCCTGCATGCCCCCTACTGGGGACTGAGCCCGCAACTCAGGCATGTGCCCTTGACTGGAATTAAACCCAAGACCTTTCAGTCCACAGGCTGACGCTCCATCCACTGAGCCAAACCGGAAGGGTGATACACAGATATTTTTACATGTTGTCTACTTTTTGCCTTAGATCCTTAGCACATTAATCATGGTTACTTTAAATCCCCAGTCTGATCATCCCAACATTCCTACCATATGTGAGTGGAGCTCTAACGCTTTTGTTATCTCTCAAACTGTGTTTTTTGCCTTCTAGTATGCTTTGTAATTTCTTTTTTATCTTTATTGTTCAGATTATTACAGTTGTTCCTCTTTTTTCCCCCATAGCTCCCCTCCTCCC